>KV749832.1:0-12729 GCA_001692915.1 Glonium stellatum
GCGCTGGGGGGGTGTGGGTTGCTGAGGGGGATGTTAGCAAGGCCGCGGATGGGGGAGGGGGATACTGAGGTTGGGGCTGGGCCTGGGGCTAAGCCTGGGACTGAGGGAGCTGAGCTGTGAGTTTTGTTCGGTTCTTGTTTTGGGTTGTTTTAGCTAGTTAGACTTGGTTGGGTTGGTGCTGATTGATCGTCTAGACTACCTCTGAGGAAGCACAGTACGGCTTCGGCTGTGGCCCCAGAGCTCGATGCATTTATTGAGGCGCTTCCTCAGCTATAAGCAGCTAGGGTGCAAGTTAGAGACGTGGTGATGGACGAAACTATGAAGATGCGTTGATTCATGACGGATTCACTGTATATTCTTCTCATGGCATAATGCGTCTGCCTGAATTTTTTTCCCTCTCTCGAAATTTTGGGATTGGCGATAACGACGGTGGTATCCTAAGGACGTAGGGTTTATAGTTACTTTTTTCTTTATTTATTAGCCCTGATCAATGCGACAGTTCTTCTATCTAAAATACCATTCCTACTAATAACTCCTTGCATCGCTAGACGCTAAACAACATTAGAAAATCCATCACAATTGGAAGTGCTAAATACTTCGACGGTCTTTGTCAGGTTAACAAGATGAGCTATGGAAGGCTTGGAAGGCCTCCAACTTCGAGGAAATGGCTTTTACGCTTGCTGCTCAACCGTAGGCGGTGAACTTAAGTGACAATTTTCTTGACATGGACACCAGAGCTCGCGCTATCATAGTCGCCCTTACCAGGAATCTAGAGGCTATGTCTTCCAGGAGTTCTCCGGTGCCACGTAGGCTGTGTTGAGAAGGAGTTTGTCACGGGTACTAAAAGCTCAGCTCAAGGCAATCGAATGATTGCCGTCGGACTTATTAGTTTCCGTTGGCTGGTGCGGCTGGTGGAATTCATAGGAGCTCCCTGTGGTCAAGTGCTCGTTCCAGTATATAGTCTCGTCGTAGGCAGCGGCTCCGCCTTGCAGAGTTCTTACCCCACCACTATGCCTTACACCCCAAATGACGGTTTCCGCCTTTGAATGTCTAATTATGCTCATCAATTTACACGTTCCGATTCGCCATAAATGATGGCCAGGCTTTACCATTTCCAATATTATTACTGATCGCGACAATCTTCTAGGTGCCATATAACCCGATACGCAATTTTTTTGCCGAAAGGAGTACTCATCGAAAGACTTTCGCTCGCCCCGATAGACCCCACGCATGTCTTGTTACGAGTAGTGATGTAGCCGTCGATGAAAACAGTTCTAAAGACCTAGAGTAATATTTCTAGCTATGGTAGCGCTTTCCATGTTAGTATTCATGCTTGCAGTGAGAAGTTGTTCATCTAACATCGT
This sequence comes from Glonium stellatum, assembly GCA_001692915.1. NCBI lineage: Eukaryota > Fungi > Ascomycota > Dothideomycetes > Gloniales > Gloniaceae > Glonium > Glonium stellatum. The sequence continues at coordinate 1,365 of KV749832.1, forward strand.
CTGCATTTTGAAAAATTACGGCTTGTATCGGATACTAAGGATAGTAAAATAACCGTTGGCGTCTGGTTCAGCAAACCTACGGCCGTAAACAGCAGCTAAAGCGCCCGGAAATGGATCACTCAGGAACTTGACAAGGCCCGATAGTGTGGCGGTACCCTTTACCTGTCGGTCAGGCTGAGCATCGTACGTTGATATTGCAGATTGTATCTGTTGTATGAGATGAAGCTGCTCGCAGTGGTACTGTATTTAGACCAAATCTTCGTACAGCCACCTTGATATTCCAACACTCTCGTTGACCATAGGGCTGGTTGGAGTCTAGATAGCATCCCAAAGATGGAATTCATAATAAAACTGTCCGAAGTGAAAAGTAAAGGGTTGGGAGAAGAACCTAATTAGACGACTTAGAGCAATAAGAGTTATGCAACTGCGATCTGAAGTCCTGTCCAGTTTACATAATCCACAAAACCCTACCTATTGGTGATAATTGCTTATCCTTATCAGTACATTTGAATTTGGACGATTGGCCAACGCACTTCAGATACAGGTTCTTCCTACTATCCGGTTCTACAAATGACCCAATTAGAGCTTTCTCCTTGACTCTGCCAAAGGGCGCCTTAATGCTGGTTATAGTTTGTAAGCGGATTTGACCTACGTGGAGACGATGTTGAGTGGTAAGGACTGAATGGGGCCAATCCTCGTGGCCCAAAAGACAATATGGATTTAATAGTTCAGGTTATTTTAATTGATTAAAGATGGGCTCGCATTGGTCGTAACGCTTTTCTCACTGCTTGCTTAGGCCTAAGGCCTGGAAATTTCTCTGTGGCGTCATAGCCTTATTTAGCGGCAATGAAGGCGCCAGATCCCGTGATTTCGTGTTCGCGTGGGTTTGGCTAAAGCTCAATCACCACCAACTGAATCCGCATGAAAGCCTTGTAAATGATTTGAAGCTGCCATTTAACCTTTTACGCTGGAGACCAACAACGATTTTACTATAGGAGCAATTTATATTATTTTCATAATTGCTACAATGTCATGTCCACGGGAATGCCATGAGCGTTTCACAGGATAACTGGCTCCCTTGATTCACAAGCACCCAGCCAACGTAATCAAACGCCTGCGTCCCTCATCTACCATAGGGTGGAAAACCACAAATTTGCGACGGCGGTTGGCTTCTTAAATATGCCATTACTCTAGCGGTCGTAAATGTTGAGCCAATATGTTTCTTCAACCACAAATAACTCCCCTTATTAACGCCAGCACTCTATTCTGCGGGATTGCCGGCGTAAATATTGGTCCTAACGAAGTCCCGTTTGATGCTCACATAGAGCTGCTGTGTAGTAGTTGCTCCCCATTCTTTGACAATGCGCTAAACGGCCGTTTCATCGAAGGCGAAACGAAGATAGTCCCTTTATCTAATGATGACCCCGATGTTTTCGCCAAGTTCCTGAGCTGGCCGTACCGTGATAAGATATTCAAGACCAACAACAACCCAGGATGGCTGGGGCTCAGCAAGCTTTGGATTCTAACAGATGAGCTCGGCGTGCCGACACTCCAAAATGAGGTCATAGTTATGTTCCTAGCCAAATTCAAGACTACGGGAAGGAAGGGTAATATCCACCTAAATGCGCTAGAATACGTCTATGAGAGGTCGCTTCCAGATAGCCCGGTTCGCTGTATGCTCGTGGACATCTGTGCATGGGGGATGGAAATTGACAAGTACGAGAAGAACAAACGCGATATGCCCGCAGAGTTTCTGGAAGACCTTTGCTTAGTATGGATGAAGAAGAATGAAGGATTCTATAAAGGCAAAGGAGGGCCATTTGAGTCATCTGCCACAGTATTTTGTGAGCATAGAACTTCATATGGTTGGGCGTCCATATTTTGACTTCCATTCTACGCCAAAATTAACTGGTAAGGTAGCGAGTGAAGGCAAACCTGACTGTTCCTTAGCTAAGAAGTCGAGGCGGACTAAAGGGGTAAAGGATTCCTCGGCATCTCAACAGCCACAGGGGATGAAATCAAGCCCAAGTTTGGAAACGGTATCAACGGTAAAAATTCCTGGAACTGCATCGCTGCCTTCCTTCGCTGCATCCCGGAAGCCATTCCGGTTCGGCCCTCGCCCTTCTTCTGCACACATGAAATCTCCAAACCTCCCTGCTTGGCTCGGCAACCAAAACGTGAATACCAGCGCATCGAATTCTCAAGGAAAGCATTGATTCTTACCCGCTTTTATACCAGCGAACCTGTGGCAGCCTCCAGAAGAATCGAAAACTCCGGGTTCCATATCTGGCGCGTCGAGCGGCCATGCCAAGAATGTACCTCTCAGTGAGACTGCCAGATCTTCGAGTAAATCAAGTGATGGATTATTGCCGTTAATAGGGTCTGATTGTTCGAGGCACCATTCCATTTCATTTGAAGATGATCCTGAGCTGTGATTGAAGTTGATGTGGCATGTTCCTTTGACCTGTTGACTGGTATGCGGGTGGTGGCACGCCCGCTTGCGTGATAGACTGCCTGAGACAAAATATACTACTCCTGACTCCTAGGATTTTGATGTGTTATTGCCGGATAGTGGACGTAGCAGCTGCATATGAGAAATATATCCTAAGCTAGCGATATGTGTAGCTGGTACCTGAAATAATACACTAAATTCTTAGCTATTCGCGTTGCGCCGTGAGCCGTAAAGCTATAAGCTTTTCACCCTACCATCAATGATTGTGAGATAGACACAATTATATAAGGTTAGGTAAGTGTTGTAGGTAGAGGCGAAGGATTATCCTATAATTATCTCTTCAATCGTTTCATCCCAAACCTATCCTTAGACCCGTTCGATATCTCGGTTGGATTTCTCGTGTACTGTTTTTAGTTAATCAGTAATCGTCACTGTCTCGTGCGACGCTTGTAAGATTTGGACAGCGCCGGAAGACCTCTAGTGCAAGCTGAATGAAGTACTCGTATAATCACCACAACTATAAAAGTCACTCACAAAGGCATAATAGGAACATTATGTTGGGTGTGCATGTATAAACTAACCGTATAGGATACTGCATGCTAAAAATTTCTTAGCTGTGGTTGCCTACATATATGAGAAGTTGAAGGGCCGTCTTTTCCTTGGCTTATGTGACATGGAAATAACTCGCGCATACGGACAATCATAAGTCTAGATACGGTAACTCCACAACAAACGGGATTAGTGTCATTTAACATCTGTTCAATACAAATCCTTGCGTTGGAGAAATTACAATACTTTCTGTGAAGTATATACGCGATCTTGGATGTGGAGCAAAGAGCAATATAATGTTCAGCCCATACGCTAGTTGTGCATTAATAGCACTCATGCAACGCTCACTACGTTAGTACAATCGCCGAAATTAAAATGATACTTCTTCCTATGCCGTGATGAAAAATCATTGAAACATATCATCCATACGAATACATCGCGGCAATAGCTTCTTCATCATCCCGAACGTCCTTACTCACAAAGCCCTTCTCATACGCACTCGCCTTGATTCCAGCCTGCGCATTCTTGCTTGTTGATTTAGTGTCCCCACCCACTTGCTCCGCCCTAGTCAGGCTGCTGTAGAAGCTTCGGACTTTCTCATGTGCGACCACCTTCCTTGGATCAAACCTCAGTACTTGTAAGCCTTGCATGGTCGTCGCTCGACTGAGGGCTACGTATGCCTGGCCTTTTTCAAATACCTTGCCAAGGTCGACTTTCACCCGTTCCAGGGTTTGACCTTGTGCTTTATGGATCGACAGTGCCCAAGCTAGAATGAGTGGCACTTGTGAACGAGACGCTTGGACTTCACCATTTGGTAACTCGATTTTCCATGGCTCACGCTGGCAAAGCAAGTCCCGGGTGGTGCCATCGGCGATAGCAAAGCGAACAAGTGGGAAAGTTTGTGAGGTGCTGGCGCCAAGGAGGTCGGATTTAGTCTTTGATTTCATGTCTGGACGAGCTATTTCCTCGCTTCCATCGTCATGCATGGCGAGGAACTGTTCTTCGTTTTCATGATATTTGTCGAAAGTCTGCTCACTCATGAAGCCAATGACTTTGCCTAAGGACCCGTTGACGAGAGTGTCGTCCATATTTTTGATCAGCATCACTTGTGCGCCTTTCTTAAGATGGATGACTTCTGGTGCCATGCAATTTTGCAGCAGCTTGTCGCGAAGCGTCTTGTCGACGACAGTTCCACTATCTCGTGCTTCGAAGCTATGGATCTCTCCATGCAATTGCTGCATCCGTAAGGTATTCGCTCGATCGACTTCTTGACGAGTCGGGAACAACTCGGTAGCTTCAAGGTCATCTTCGAAGGCTAACTTACGGTCAAGCTTCTTGAAGGCATTGATAGAAGCGGGTGTCAAGCGACCCTCCCGCATCTCATTCAGCATGTTTGCAAATTCTGGATCTTTTTGTCGGAAAACGTGATGAAGCCCGATTGTATGCTCAATAGCCGTATTCCATGTCCCCGCATCAAAGGCAAACTTGGCCACCTTCCCGCTGTCTGGAACTGGTGGTAGTTGAAAGAAGTCGCCTGTGATAATTAATTGAATGCCACCAAATGGGCGACCGTTATTTCGAATCGTTCGAGCAATTTGCTCAAGCTTGTCAAACAAGTCCCCATCTACCATCGAAACCTCGTCGATAATCAGAACTTTTGTCCGCATCCACCGATGCTTTGCCTTCTGATTCTTTTTAATCTTTTTAACTAGCTCTTCAGCCGGTTCCTTGCCCAATCCAATTCCAGCAAAGCTGTGCAAGGTTACACCACCAATATTACAGGCAGCGAGACCGGTAGAAGCAGTTACTGCTACTCGGTCTGGTTCTCTGATATATTTCCTTCGTAGCGCTGATATTATCTCACGTAAAAGTACAGATTTTCCGGTACCTGCCACCTGTAAGGAATATGATTGCGGGATATTATGCGGGGAAATTAAACAGCTAACCTGCAGATCCTGTAAAGAATACGCTCCTCTTTTGGTCCACGACAAGACCCAAAACATGCTGTTGTTCCTCACTTAAGAATATACGTGAGATGTTACTCTTCCGCTTCTTCGCAACAGCCTCCTTAAATCCCTCTGGTGTTGCCTCATTGGTCTTCACGAGCTTCTTATTTGCTTGGCGTAGATTCTTCTGTTGCTCCTTTACGGCACTAACCGTGGTATTCCACGGATATGTTGTTTTGGAGGAATCCTTTGGCAAAGGTGTGAATTCACCAAAACTGTTCTTCTCTTGACGTGTCTTTGCAGGCTCGCGCGGTTTAAGTGGCTCTGATACTGGCTCGACCACTTTCTGTTTGTTAAGCCATGGTATTGTGCGGCGTTTGGATGGTCGAGGTTGTTCCTCCGACCTTTCGGGCCCTGCATACGCAAATTGTCGCAGTTTGGAGACGTTCGGAGGTGTCTTGAAATGCTCTACTGGTGATGAAGACCAAGGTATAGGTGCACTACTAGCCGAGGCAAGCACAGGATCCGGCGATGGGCTTTGAGGCGCAGGCGCATGCTTGTATGTCGAGTTAAGTGGTGAAATATATCCAGAGTCAGAGTGGTCTCCCCAATGTCGAGTAGAGTACGCTGCTGCAACGGGTTTTGTTGGTTGGAATGCAGGCCTAGTAAGCGTTGAAGACAGCTCGGTTGAATTGATGGGTAATAGTTTCGGGTAGCTGACAGTTCCTTTTGTAGCCGGGTCCTCTACATCTAAGTCTATGTCGCTGTCGAAATCGTTCTCGTCAAAGTAGACCGTAGTACTTGATACTTCTGGACGATGGGCAGGAAGTTTTTCATCGATTACGATTGGGTTTCGCTGACAGTTGGCCGCGGCGAACGCGGGGCATTCGAAGGAATCTTCTTCCTTATCCAGCACCTTTGCCAACCCACTCGATGTCCGCTTGATCCTATTCGAAGGTGCGACATTACGTGTTTGTGTTGATGTCTGATTTGGCCTAACAATATTACCGGGTCCAGCAGAAAGAGGACATGTCCCGTTGTAGGAGGCTTGTTGATTTGGCTTGGGGGCGTTGTGTGTGGTGGATGGCCGAACAGAAAGAAACTGCTGTTGCGTGGGAAGTTTCTGCGAGTTTTTGATGGCCCTATGACTATCTACAGCTTGCTGAAACATAGGGGCGGTGGATTGGCAGCGCGTATTGGACTGAGGGTGGATTGTGGGAGGTTGTTTAGACAAGAGAGGTCGAGAGAATGGTCTAGGCCAGCGCAGAAACGCGGTCAATCGGATGAGTCCGACGAGCATACAGTATAATAAAAGAGCAAAAAGAAGCCGGAGAAAGAAAATATAAAGCGCGTCGACCGACAACATGGAGTTTGTGGATGGCGGGTATGAGCACGCGAAGTTCCGAGCACAGTCGATCGTCAAAAGTGTCCGTGTCCGTGCCCTCGCTCACATATTTTCTGCGATCGCAACCTCCCCAGTATTTTAAAGCTGCTAAACAAACTACATAATATTGTACTTTGACTCTATATAAAAAGAAGTTATTACCCATAGTTTAAAAAACATATAAATGTAAGATTAATATAAACCCGATAAACTAATTATGTTATGCTAAATAGTATAAAATTACTATAATAAAAAGTAGCTAGCTAAAAGGTATTTTAGTCTAATACTAGCCGACCAAGACAGCAAGCTTCAGGGCAACCGCTGCTGCCCGCTTAACGATATGCGATTAAAGTATATGCATCAGTATATGCTGTCCGTATCTCTAATAATACAGGCTGACAAGCTACCAATAAATGATGTTAGATACTAACGGGCTATGCCCCTTCTCCTTGACCTTTGTATAATTGGTCATGGTGCATTAAGAGTAGGCTTAGATACATGCGAGGAATGATAGGGCGTCGCTGGACTAGCGTGGTTACTAGTGAGTATTATCCAATTGGGTAAAAGATGATTTCTTTTAAGGAAGATAACCACTTCACGTTGTCGACAATGAGTTGTCACAGCGTTCAGGAAGCGGTCTCTGTGATTGTAACAGCTATAGGGTGTTGGAATGTTCCTCTAGGTTTCAGAAGTAAGACGGCTCTATCAAACGAAGTTTCGTTTGTCTCTATTCTTTGTTCTAAAGGCTTTCACTAATCCATATGTAAAACACTACGTGCCCATATAGAGACTATAGATCTCTAGATATATTGATAATTAAAAAAAAGCAAGAAGTAAATTCCTTACTCCACTATTTAACTTAGGGTGCTTATATTTAACTTGGTATGCTTCAGATGCCTGGATAGGTTCCAAGAAGTTGTCGGATTTTAATTTAACGTATGTATTTCTTTAACTAGTTAATACTATCTATAGCTAGTTAACTTTATGTCCAACAAACTCTGCATATAATCAGGGTGCCATTTTATGACGAGGGGTAAAGCTACGCGCAAGTCCGTAGACAACTTCCTAACGGCATTTATAGAACGAAGCACTTATTAAACCTACATTACGTCGCGGTCTTGACGTTTTGGCATTGTGAATAACCAACATTATCTAAATACAAGACTATTTCAAGCCGTAGCAGTAACGCTATTCCACTTTCCGAGAATTGACATTAGGGAGTTCGCCTGGTCTAAAATGACTAAAAATCGATGTCTTTGTCTTTCTCGTGGGTTTTATACATTATAGCTTGTTCCCATTTGATTGTTAAAAGACTGGAAGATGAGGTAAAGAGGATGAGGAGACCAAATGTAGGCGGATGTGACCGAAAAAGCGAACAGGCCTCTATCCTCGTGACTTCTCGGCAGGCAGCAGCCCGTACCTCAACGGGTACCTAACCCACAATAAAAACGCCTCCACACCAATAACAATACCATTTCTAACTTCCTCACGGTACATTTCGATTACCGTAATAGCTCGGCTCCTCCAATGACCTAAGGAATGGACATAACATCGCTGACTCTCCTACCCGACTTTTACGAGTTCTTGTCCGCATGAGATTGCGGGGCTTGCAACAGCTCAATCCCTCTTGAAAAGGCCGAACACGAAGTCATTCTATGGATCCGTGCTCGGTTTTTTGAGTCGAGTAAATGTGTTGCAATACGACAACTAATTACTAGGCAGTTGGACGGGAAGCGGGAACGACAACAGGTTAGGAAGCGGGATAGAGAAAGGGGTTGGAAGTGACATAGAAAGAGGAGTAGGAAGCACGACGGAAAGTAGGATAGGCATCAGGATAGGCTGATGCATATTATCTTTGATCACGACGTCCTTGAGAACACCAAACAGCCGGAAGTCATCGCATATCAATATCGCTTCAGCTCCCAACCCGGGATCAAGATTCTTTGTCATCCAGGTACAAAGTTATGGAAAATAAATCAGTAGAAGTTTGGAGTATTAACCTCAAGCATGGCCTTAGTTTCCCTCGAAGAGAAGATATTCGAGCCGGAACTTGAAGGAAGTGACGAATAGGTAACTAGATGGATGAATAAATTTCGGCCGTACATGATCCCTCAACCCTCGATCAACCGTCATCACCATTGTTACTATCCGCCTCATCTTCAGCCCCCGCTTCGTCCTCGTTACCGCCGCTCTCGCTATGCTCACCATCGGTTTCGCCGATGAGTTTAGCGGCGCAAAAGCGGTAAGCCCTCAGCCATACGCAGCTTCGAGGTCGATTCTCTTAGCAATGCCGCCTCCCTCATCGACGTTCTAAGTGGCATAAAGAGCAGGTATGTGAACTACGATCTTGTGATGTCCAGTAGGACGGCCAAGGAGGCGTACATAAATGCTAAGCTTGCTATATTATTGCCCGGGAGGTGGGGGCAGCGATTTAGCTTGTGCTGGACGATATTGTGCCGGTTAGGTCAAGTTTAATCAGGACATTCATCGGCAGTTTAATGAATACTTATGTGAAGATACATTGAGTGGTTGGTTCTACGTCAACTGTACGTGATGGAATTCAGGTTAGGGGCCACGAGACGCCGAGATGTTGAATACCTACTTGTGGATCATGATCTTGATAGCGTCTACTATTTGTTCCAGAGGTAAGAGAGTCTTTCCTAAGAATTGAAGAAGTACTTTTTAGCACCTGCCGTAGAGGTTCACTATATAGGAGGTCCCTATCTGATGGTATCGAGAGGTATATGTGTGTCTGAAGGTAAGTCCAGTTTCCTCCACAAGCGTGGCTAGTCTAAACAGGCCGCAACCATCCACGGTCGGGTCTCATTGACGAGACAACATCGCGGGGGGATCTGGAACAAGCCCCCGTGTAGGTAAGAAGAGACTCCGACCACCTCAAGAGCGACAGTTTATCCGGCTGCCCAGTAGCAATGAATTTCCATCCTCCCAAGCATAGTGTGTTGGCGAAAGATGGACCGATTTATCCTTGGATTTTATCTTCCGAAGACAGCCTTTCTAAATTCTACAAGGATATCTTCAAACTACTACGGAATAATCGCCCTACAACTAGTTCAATATTCGGCTACATCGAGCTGTTGGTGGAGAGTAAGCGAGTATTTTAATTGTTTCATGACCTCTACTCCATGATTAGATGAAGGCAAGGCGCAATATCCGTGAAGGTTTGGAGCCGGTGGGGCAGATCCAAAAGGATGTGTAACCTTCGAACCGCTTGGAAACTATGTCATAGAATGTGGCGGGCTCAGCGGGCTCTTCCGGAGGTTTCCATTCCGATCGAGGAGATATCCGAGGTACACATTGCTCGTGAGCTCACTAACAACGACTTACCCGATATGAACTTCCACTAACCGAAGCTTTTCTTTAGAGTCACCAATCAAACCATACTCATATTCAACGCATCCATATCCCTAGGCTGCCTATGTACGTGATTTTTACAGTACGAGTTTAAATAACAAGACATTGCTTGTAACAATACTTCTCTACCACCGCCATAGAAAGAAATGTTTTCGCGTTGGGGTTCGAAAGAGTTCAACCCATTTCCTACCCAGCTATATAAAAATCTATCATTCATTACATTCCTAACTTACTTACAACATTATTGATGATTCATCACAGCCCGGCCGGGATTATTGTATGATTATTGCACGCAGTCACCATACAATACCCCTTTCTAAGTGTGTACGGATTCAAGAGTTTTCTGATATCTCTTGCCCTTGAAACCGACCCCATTTCCCAAAAGGTTCAGGCTTCTCAGCACCCAACAAAGGAGTGAATCCAGGATCTCCTTTCTCCATCGCTCGCCGATAACCCTCCCTTTCACCAATCCTTTTCAGATATGCCAGTATTCCGCTATATTTCTCAAGGCTGAACGGAAAGAACAATCTCCACGTCGTTAGACAAAAAATATTCATGATATCTGCTGCAGTAAATTCATCACCGGCGAGCCACGTATGCTTGCTCACTCGATCTTCAACAATCTGGAGAGATTGTTCAAAGCCACGCCTGGCGAATTTCGCATTTGCATCATCCGAGGGAATTCCAGCGGCCAGGACAACGCGGTAACGGCCTAAGGCTGGTAGGAAATATCCGTTGGCGAAGTGGAAGTAGTACAGATAATCCGGATAATTATCCGCGTCTACCGGGATTGAGAGTTTGCCTTTTCCATATTTGGTCAGGATGTATTCCACGATTGCTCCCGACTCGCCCAGAGTGACCTTGCCGTCTTAAATCACTGGCGCGGCTTTCGTAGCTTGCCTGGTGTTATCAATGAGTCCGGGAAACATCGGGTCTGAGTGTCTTAGTTGAAAACTCACAGCGCTTGTAATTCTGGAGGACACAACATAGTATTGGGATCGCGTTGGTAATCTTTCAGTTCATACGGAATTCCCAGCTCCTCACAGAGCCAAGGTATGCGTTCGGATTGCGATCGTTGGAGGTGGTGGACCGTGAGCATAGTTGACAATGAAGCAAGTAACTTGGATGCTAAACCATCTAATGTTCTTTCCCATATAAATTATTGAAGAACTAGTCACTTCGCGGTAATGTCTCGATTAGTGGGTCACAGAGCGTAGTACAGTGCGGAATTGACTGAAATGTATAACACTAGTTGATTGTATGTGTCGAGTCCGAAGAAACGGCCTATTTAAATACTTTTAGTTTGCCGAGCCAATCACTCTACGTGAGTCACATAATAATACGATGCGACTGCTGCTAGGCTGCAGGATCCTACTCTTGGTCAATTAACGGAATTTACGCCAGTGCTTCGTACGAGCCCTTATCTCCGCCAGCCAATCGGTATTCACCTCCATTAACCCATCTAGACAACTACGACCTCCAATTCATTACAGTCCTAGCTAGAAACCAACTCGCGCTACTAAATCCTCCTTTTAGTTGCTTAGAAGGCACCTTCGTATAATGTATACTAGGCAACCCTAATGCGAAGATCGGATAACAAATGATAATCGGCGTCTCGATCAATCGCAAGGCTGTTGAACCTCGGTCAAGATCTAGTCTACT
>KV749839.1:0-10823 GCA_001692915.1 Glonium stellatum
GCGCCGTTCTCGCGCGATCCGCGGCGCTACCGGTTCCGGTATGCGGGGGTGGAGTTCTGCTGGAAGGGCACGGGGACTGTGCGGGAGAGCCGGGCCTGTGGCTTCTGGTTGCGGTTTAACCACCTTAAGTTGGTTGCGAGGGTCCCGGTGGATGGGCTAGGTGGGGATGGAGAGAAGGAGGGTGGCTTTGTTGAGCGGCGCGAGGTCTGCTTGGGGAAATATACATCGTCGATGGCGGCGAAGAAGTATGGCATGTTAGAGCTTTTTGATGCTGCGATTTGGCGTCTTGCTGTGGAGTATATCCGGGGCTATGCGCATGAGCTACCGGCTGTTGAGGATGAGAAGGCAGGGTGTGAGGAGGAGCTCCGCCGGGGGCTGGACACGCTGAGGTCAACTAGGTTGTACCATGTTATTGTGGGAACGGCTGTCTGCATGATCATAGGGGAAAAAGAGAAGAGGGAGACTTTGAGGAGGATTTTGGAGCTGCTGGCTTCGGAAGGTGGTGGAAATGCCTGAGTAGATACCCTGATTTAATAGCATGAATGTAGGTTTCGAGTATCATATCGCAGCAGTCGCGATTTGATATTTCCCCGCACTTAACGCCAAAGATGCTATAGCCGAATGCATGGGATTTTCGTTACCATCTGTCGTGACCTCTAGAATACTTTGTTTGGCACCTCGACTAGGGCAAACCATTCGGGCGGGAAGTTCGGCCAAGAGCTATATTAACTCTGTCGGCAAAACACTGTTGAGCGATGAAGTGCTGGCCTTGCATGATCCGCTCTACTGCTTACTTCCCATATCTTCTGCGCTTGATGGCCATCTAGACGGAAACATATGTTGACAAGGCTGTTGCAGGCATATCACGAGACTCATGGATTCAACTTATGCGCTCGTAATGAACCTATCATCCTGCCAGTGAGACGAGTTCGACGAAACTCTGTTGCCTTGGAGGTAGATACCGTACTCTACTACTCCATGCTATAGTGTGCATTGCTCTACTTGGATATCTCCCTTGCATAACGCTGTATTCTTGAACTTAGTGGGAATCAATAGTTCATTATCTCGTTGCTTATCTTTCCCGGGATACTTTTGTTATGTTGAGAATTCTACCTCAGTCTCGAAGGTCACAGAGTTCCCTGTATCCCCGGAGTAGGTTAGGTTGGAAATGTGGTTGCTTGTTGCGAATGGATATTCGTCCTAATCAATATTGTAATGAATGGTGCTTAAAGAGCAATTGATATCAAAACCAAAACCCTATCCGTTTCATGAGTTCCCAAATCATTCGGGGCGTAGCAGTGATCGGTGCTTGCCTTTATAGCTGTCTAGCACTTCTCTCCACAGTGAGAGTAGTGCATAGGTATTAGTGATTACTTCTCGCAATCACCCATAATCTGTATATAGCGTGGGACGTCTTCTTCAAGGACTAACAGGGAAATATAGTATGAAGAAAGGAATTGGGCCACTCGAAGTGATAAAGATCCGGTAAGGTGGCGCCAGGACATGTAACCGTACGATAGAGCCCCCTGGGTCAACGGACCGTGGCAGGTTGTTGATATGGCTGCAAGAAGGCATACTGGCATTACGCTATATTAGTAACATGATCTATTAAATGCTGAAATTTCAGAACTTAGACAAGTATGAGGACTGTAGGTGAAAGCGGCATTACTGAGACAGACGCATTGGCATAGGGACTATATAAATATCTCACTAAGCATAAATCGACTAGGTTTCGGTATTCGTGAAAACTGGGCCTAACCATGATTATTTATGGCTTTCTGTGTATATTTGTTAGCTGGTAACCTTGAGGTATTGATGTTCTGAGGATGCTTACACTAAGTCTTGCCCGCTCGTACAGAATGGTAAAAGACACCTCCGCGGATAACGGCGATCCTAGTTAGTGTATTCATGAGAGTTGAAAGAATAAAGAATGACTTTAAGAAGAATTAAAAAATCCTCAGCCTGCCAACAATCTTTCGTTGTCTCATTGCTTGGTAGTACAATAAGGAGGAGCCAAATGTTACTAGCGCAAGTCAGATAGAGAAGTGCTTTCTAGAAATAAAATTAAAAGGCTTGTTTAGATAGTAGAAGGGTTGGCATATGAGGTATTAAAGCAACGAATGTGAAAAGTCCACACCACGGCACTCGAATACCACGAGAAGCATTCATATCTAAGAGATCATCGCCGGCATAGTTTAGTTCTAACGAGTATCGTGGGTCTGAAGCGACAGTCACAGTTTTTCATTCGAGCGCAGACTCATCGTCAATTTTGAACGATTTCTAGAGTACATCAGGGGAAACCATTTGCTACACAGAATCATGCTCAGCATCTGTAGAATGATGATGATCCGTCGGAATCACAGAGTATAGTACCCTAACAAACCATGGCAAAAAAAAGGAAGTAAACGAATGGAAGGAGGAAGCCCCATGCTGATTATAGGCTAGGATACGGAACGCCTTAATCTCGTAAGACGATATGAATGATCGCCGCTACTGACAGACCGAGGGCTGGGCAAACCAAGACTACAGCAGCTGCACGGCGGTTTGGACAGCAGGTACCGGAGATTTGGAACTTTGGTTGTAGATTTTACGTGGAGTTATAGTTTCTGGTGGTGTTCGAGGTGACAACAGCCTATATTTAGACCGGATCCGAGAATAGTAATTGCGTAGGTAAAGCTGGTGAGAGGAGCTTGGTGTTTCGACGTCCAAACCCGCAAGCGAGCTCGCAAAAGCTCGCCAGAGCAGTCGGACCGCCAAGCACATCACCACCCACCATGCCACCCACATTGAGGATCATTTCCACGCAATGGACGTCCCAGGTTCCGCGCACAGTTTACGTGCGGGGGATTGGGCCAGCAGTTCAAAAGAGGTGGGACTAGGGACCCAATTGAGCAGAAAGCCTGCAGCTAATGCTACATAGCAGCTCACAAACATGCCTATATAGGTTCTCCAATAGGTCTCAGTATGCACCTCGGATTGCCATTAGATGCATCTCGTCAACTGCTGTGCTTCATAAGAAGGGCGGAAAAGCAAACATGGCACATACGCGCACCGATTCTTCCCCACCTGTCACAGACGCCTCACACGACACGCCTACCGACAAGGTCTTCGACTTCTCTATCCTCGAGTCGAGCATCCTAAAAGCACTCGAGAAGCTCACACACGACCTATCGCAGCTAAGGTCGGGAGGCCGGTTCAACCCGGATGTGGTTGAGAATCTAAAGGTGCAGCTAGGGAAGGCAGGGTCAAAAGAAACGGTGCGGTTGAAGGATCTGGCACAGGTCGTGCCAAAGGGACGGCTCCTGAACGTGATTGTGGGCGAGAAAGAGGTAAAGTTCAATCATGGGGCAGGGTGATTATTTCTATAAACCATTATACTTATAGTTTATGGTTTAACTAGCACATCAAACCCGTAACCACCGCCATTGCTGCGAGCCCCTACAGCCTTGCGCCGCAGCAGCCGCCTCCCGATAGCCCTCTCACGATTCCTGTCCCTATACCGCCGCCGACTGGCGAGTCGCGGAAGGCTGCTCTCGAGGCTGCACAAAAAGCTGCTGAGACCGCTAACACTGCCATTCAGGATGCTCGCAGCGTGCACCATAAGAAACTGCGGAAATACCAAATTGAGAAGAGCGTACGACCCGATGACCTGCAAAAGGCACAAAAGGGTATGGAAGAGGTTGTTAAGAAGGGATTGGGAGAAGTGAAGAGGATTGTGGATGGCGCAAAGCGAGTGCTTGAAGGGTAGTGAAGACACTATATGCGTATGCTGTATCCTATATCCAGATGTCTCAAATCTTGGATATTGGGCATGTAAAATACCTACCAGGCCAAATATTTTGGGAGTTAGAAATGCTGAGTCGTGCTTGGTTATGTGGTACTTTCAAACCATATATTTCGGAAGCAGGACTCAATCTTAAAATCACAGAGGACATTACATTTGATCACAGCAATTAGCGCATACTCCTGGTGCCTATCGCGGCTATCTATTGGGTCCATTATTAAAGTATCTATATTTACAGAAGGAAAATATGTCGTAGTTGTGAAAGACTTTAGGTCCAGAGAAACTGGGTGTAGAAAATGAAACCGAAGGACCGTTCTAAATGTCTAGCTAACACTGAGCTGTAAAGACGCTCCTGTGCGTCTTTAATCCGTACATGTGACTGGAAGCCTCCCAAACAATTCTTACAGAAATACAATGTCTAGTTAGCGCAACCGTCAATTTACTCCTTCTTCTCCTTCTTTACCTTTGGGACTCTGAGTAGCCAGTAGAGAGCCAGCGCTCCGAAAACGTTGAAAATAATGTACGCCCACATGATACCGAAGTTCCTCCAGGCTTGTGAGTAGTGGCTATTCACACTTGCTAGGAAGACGTTCGTGCTGCTTATTGGGCAGTAACTGCAATTGGCCGTAGCGGATGGGTCCTGGAGGTAGCCACCGGCTAATTTGATGTAAGAGGCCATATAATCCCCGCAGGTACCCGAGGTAGGGTCAAATTTGAGATATTCATTGGAGGCGCAGATAACATCAGTATTGGCTACAGCTGTAGAAAGCATGGCGCTGATGAGGTAGGTAAATGGCGAGACGCGGTACATAAAAATCCAAAAACCTGGGAGACTACTTGGGCCTGCGAGGACACTGCAGAAAATGTTAGCGTTGATGCTTTCAATATGTACGGCTTGTTAGTCTAATAAAGCATACCCGCAGAAGATGAGCGTTAGCGTAAACGCCAAGTTAGCAATGTTACCACCCGATTCAGCAGTGTCAATTCCAGCAATAGCTAGGTTTGTAAATGTGCTGGTAAACATAAGGAAAGTCCAGATTAAAAGGAACATTAAAACACCACGCTCATGTACTGCATGCGATGGTTCAGCATTGCGATATAATCCGATTGGGTAGTACCAGCAGAGGAATATAAAAACCGCCATAAGCGTATTCCATGGCAGTTCAACGATGATGTTGGATAACATGAAAGCTTTCCAGGAGTATGCTTTAGATGGTCGTTCGCGGACTTCGTATAGGGACCGTTGGGTGACAAAGTGGGGCATGATTTGTTGAGCTAATTGACCAAAGATTGTCATAAGCATGAAGATAGCAAACATCTGGTTTTGAAGTCCTTGGATCGTGTTGTGCGCTTTGAAGAAAGAAAATCCAATGAACAGTGCCTGAAAACTTGTTAGTTGCGATTATTCGGACACCATAGGTCTTAGCACTCACCGAGAATATGCAAAGAGCCGCTTTGGAGTAGATGTATGATGGGGTCCGCCAGTACTGCTCAAACACACGTTTAGTGACTTCCCATAGCTGTGCTCCGAATGGCGCAGCAAATTCTCTGTAGCTAGCCTTATCTTCCCTCTTTTGAGCCGAGACAGTGCGTTGAAGAGCAGTCACTTGTGGCCTCTCTTCTTTTAGTTGGGCCAGCTCATTTTGCACTTCGGTGTATTCGGGACTGCTGCGCCAGACAGCAGGCCAGTCAATGTCGGTGGTTGATCCAGGTGCAGCGCCAATGACATCGAGCATCCATTCAGCTGGGTTGGCCTCTGGAGGACAAGGATGCCCTCCATTTCTCTCGAAATAGCTTGTTAATGTAGACGAGTTTTCCCCGATGTCGCCATAGTAAACTGTTTTGCCACCTTTAGCCAGAAAGAGCAGCCTATCGAAACGCTGAAATAACATGGCAGAGGGCTGATGAATGGTGCAGAGAATAGCTTGGCCGTTTTTGGTTAGCTTGTCAAGGAGGTCCAAAATTGCCCATGACGTTTGACTGTCAAGGCCGGAGGTTGGTTCGTCAAGGAATAGTAGCAACGCTGGCTTTGCTGCTAATTCGACGCCGATAGTCAATCGCTTGCGCTGCTCGACATTCAACCCTTCTCCAGGAACACCAACTACAGCGTCCGCATACTCTGTCATATCCAGGAGCTTGATAACTTCATCCACGTAGGCCAGTTTTTCATGGCGAGGAATGTGAGCAGCTTGGCGAAGAAGAGCACTGAAATTAAGAGCCTCTCTGACCGTCGAGGTTGCAAGATGTAAATCCTGTTGTTGAACGTATCCGGTCTTGCGCTGGAATGATTCATCGCGCGGACAACCGTCGACTAGCATTTCGCCAGTGATAACGCCCATGGTAGTACGGGTGGCAAGGCAATCCAATAGAGTCGTTTTTCCAGCACCAGAGACACCCTACGTAAGCTTGTGAGTGACTTTTCAAATCCGTCCAAAAAGAAAACTTACCATTAGTGCGGTCAGAGTACCGGGTTTGACCCAGCCATCTACGTGGTCGAGGATTCTTCTAGGCTCACCCTTTATTTTTATGTCATAGCAGACATCTTTCCATTGGAATATGGCTGTTTGGCGTTCGATGATTGCAGTATGATCAGTCTCGGGTTTTCCGGTGACAGCTGGGCGGCCCGTGGCAGCTTCGACATCATCCGAATGTTTGGTCTTGAGCATTTTGTGGCCACGGCGGAAAACGAGCACCTCGCCCTTTGACTTTTTGGCTGTGACGAATTCCGTGGCCGACACGTACAGGGTCATTAGGCCCAACATAAATACACAAAGGATTCCGTAATTCCTAAAATGTATTAGAAATGCCGAGGTTAAGAAAGTGGGAAACAACATACCTCCACTTGTGAGCGTGATAGTATCCAAAGGACGAATTGATATAGGCGTCACCATTTACAACACTGGAGCCGGCCGTAGCCCCCACAGCTGAGCAAACCCTATTAGTGCCGCCGACGTTGTCATAGCCTGCCCCCATTGGCACGAATACGGAACATTCGAATGACCGGTTGTGGAACTCATTGATCATGAGGGATTCGAATCCATACGAAACAGGATCTATATAATTGATCCATCGAGACCATCCAAGCATGTAGCGAGTTGGAATGGTGAAGCCAGTATAGATGACAAGGCCCAGGATTAAAATAGCAGCAGGAGCCATGGCCTGAGAGAGTGTCCTTGATAAGGATGCTATGGTTCTGAAGAACATAGACATGGTCAAAGTTAAAGTGAATGAAACCAAAACAAAGAAGAAAAAGGCGCCCGGTTCTCTGCGTAGGTGTGTCATGAAGTATAGTACCAGATTAAAGAATATAGCGTTGAGGATCTTATAGGGTAGGTCCGTAAGCATTGAAGCAAAAGCTTCGCAGGACGGGTGGTAAAGTGCATATCGAGAATGTTTTTCTACAATTGGACGTTGGGCGTAAAGTGTCAGGATCTAGAAAATGGTCATTACTCAGTTACGACATTTCCCCATGTACTGCCTACCTCTAGCGCGCTACCAAACGCATTCATAAGAACCGCGAAGAAGAGGAGAGCTCCTCGCTGATAGAAGCTGCTGGTGTTAGGCTGCAAGTTGTAGAAGACACTTCCAATAACTAAAGCCATGATAGAATTGGCGATAAGTTGCGTAAGGGTCAAACTTGGATCGCCTTTGAGTCTTTGGAAGCCTCGCCAGAGACAGAGTTTGATCTGTTGCGTGTATGACAGTGTATACGGTGACTTAACTCGCCTATATGAAGTGTTAAACTGTGAAATAACGTCCCGAGTGGTAACCTATTCCTACTCACTGGTGTTTGGCTTGTTGCGCCCTTCGAGAAGCCTTGAATTTTTCGAACTGCTCTCCTCCAACCGGATACTGGCGATCATAGTTCTCGATGGCCTGGAGGAGCCTTTTGCGCTCTTCGCTGTTCTTCCAGCGCTCCGCAAACTCGTCAGGCGTTCGCGGAACCCTATCTTCCCAGCCAGGCCGCACAACCCGCTCTAGCGGACTTGTCATTGAGGTCAAGAAATCAGCCGTAGTCTGTCTGTCAGGGCAATCGAATCCCATATCCAGGAAAAACTGCTTAGCGTCCCCAGTGCGTCCGAAATAGATCTGGCGGCCCTCATAGAGCACAAGAACTTTGTCAAAGATATCGTATGCCGACTGAGGAGCCTGGTAGATGGCAACACATGCGGTAGCCCCCATAATGTCTGTAGACATCCGGAGAGTCTTACAAAATTCAATGGCATTGGCGCTATCCAGACCACGAGTACTGTTGTCCCAGCATTGTAGCGGGGCACTGCTCAGTGCTGCCTCCGCAATACTCACACGCTTACGCTCTCCACCACTAACTCCGCGAATGTAATCATTTCCTACCCTGGTATTGACAGTGTGACTGATGCCGAATATGGCCATGATGACATCGCGCATATGCTGGGCGTATTCATATTTGCTCACGCCCCCAGGAATATGGCGAGGTGCCCTGGCTCGCGCAGCAAACGAGAGAGTGTCTCCCACAGTAAGCATTGGAAAATGGACATCGACTTCGGCTGTGTATATGGCCTCTCCACGGAAATCATTGGCCATGTGTTTAGCGCTAATACCTTGAGAAGGTAGTCCCGATTAGTAAGAGGGATACGTCCATATTAAACCCGGGCTTACCTTGGTAATTGATCTGCGAAGTCTGATCCACCACGAATCCGTGGGTTTCCCCAGAAATAGTCTTGAGGAAAGTAGAACAGCCAGAGCCGGGAGGTCCAAGCACAACAAGCATTTCTCCGCTTTCAACCAAGCCGTCAAGGTTCTGGAGAATGTCGATCTTGCGTTGTCCTGAGCCCACGAGTCTCTTTACAAGACCAACCGCTTCTAAAATTACGTTCCCCACGCTTTTCTGGTAATCGGTGGCCGAGCCGAATCCATGGGCGTTGAGATTTCTAAAAGCAACGCCAGCCGTTCGTTGAGGATGTCCCTTGGGGTCTCGAGATTGCAGCTGTAGCATGGCCTTAGCCCAGGCTCTAGAGCTGAAGTGCGGACTGTGCGGGTCCAATGCGGAGTCAGGTTCAGGCGTGAAGGGATTTTGGCCGGATACTGAATAGGTGGAATGTTCTGTCAAACGTCGCGCTAAGGCGGCAACTTCTTGACCGCGACGTTCATCCTCCGAGTCGTCATCGGCCATTGAAGATTCCCCAACCTTTTCGTTGTCTGATGTTGTCTTTGCATCAATATTAGATGGGTTTTTTTGCGAGGCCATCGAGGCTTTGCGACGTGACCTGGTTTCACTTTTCTCAACACCGAGAGTTGAGGAATCTGAATGGACATCGGGGGAGGACTCTGAGCGGCCCCTGGTGTCTGACGTTGAGGCGCTCCTCTCACGCGGTGGAGCAGCATCTGGTGGAGGCACGCCAGCTTGTTGTGCCTGGCGGTCATTGTTGCCAAAGGCGAAATTGCCGACGAGCGACATTATGAGAAAAAAATATCAAGCACTGAACGATTGAAGAGAAACGAAAGAAATCCAGATACAGAATTAGAATATAATTAGAAGTAAACGGTCTGGGGTAAGATATATATCATGGCAGCAAAGGAAGGAAGTTCGGTGGACCCTGCGATACTACGACGCGGCTTGTGAAAACTAAGGGCTCTTTAGCCTCCCGGATCTCTCACAACGGTCGCTCCGAATGCGAGGGCGGGGGCCCACATTTAGGGCCTAGTGTAAGAGAGGCAGATTTGAGCTGCCTGCTGCTCAGCTGCTCGGATAGTCTGGCAGTCCGGTAGCCGAGAGCTTAGCGCAGGGGGCATGGGGGGCAGCTGAGGCGGGCAGGCTAGCCGCGGCTGAACCTGCGAACCTCATATCACGTGATAACCTGCCGGAGAAGCCCATACCCGGGTCGCCACACCAAAACAGGAGACCCATAAGGCCAGGATGATTCCCAGCCAGCTATCCGACCCAGAGCCCAATCCACTTTCCCAAGGGAACGAGTCTTTCTAGGACGAAAACACACGGACCAGACGTCTGTAGTAGCGACTGGCACGGCCTGATTAGCGGGAGCACCCTGATCCGATCCGTGCTGTTCCCACGGCTGAGAAGCACCATGAGCACCTCGCAAGCCATAACTTTTCCCCTTTCCTTCTTTCATCTTCCATCGCTGCCTTGGGAACCTGCTGGGCCTCTGGTATGCGTCAAGCCCTGCGGACAAATCTGGAGCATATGGGCGTGACGCATGCCCAGGACGCAGACACCCTGCCGCTGCCACTCCCGGCAGTCAACAATCCCCATTGCCAACTGAACAAAGACATTTCCCGGGTATATGGGCATGTTCGTCTTCTGCACCATGATAACATCCAGCGCGGAGGCCATTGGGTCGGTCCTCCTGCTATTCCTGGCTGCAGAAACGAAGTACGAGATATCTTGGTTGTACAACGGCGGATATCCGACGTTGACGCTGACATCCCCTAGAAGGATCTTGTCAGCAAATACCTTGCAGATGCGCAACGAAAATCTTCAGCTGGATGCGTGGAATGAGTCAATTGATGTTTGATGTAAGCACAATGAGTACTTTAACTGCATGCTTAGAGCTATCTTCAAATAGAAATGTCCGGCTCTGAAATATTCTGCAAAAAGTCATGAATACTCGAAGGAGTTGACGCGAATATCAGTGGTAAGAGAGGAATCCCTTTTAGACGTTTGACATAAAGATGCCCGGACCGGGGCATCCCTTTAGCTTCGCTCTGTTCGTTTTTATTTTTATATCTGACTACCTCACCTCGTCAATGATCATCAGTAATTTAAAATATATGCTCTCGTTGCTCTCGTTACTTGCTCTTGCCGTGCGCACACTTGGTTCTTTAGGAGAAAGTTTGCCTGTGTATTTTTCGTCGTCCCAAGGTGGAGGTGATGTCAAGTTTAGCTCTGCTCTATTCACCTTTGCACCACTACGCGCATCATCTTTCCCCCGCCACTTGAGAAAGGTGAATCCAATCCCAATTGCACCTTATGTATTATTTTATTCAAATTGTTTTTCATTCCCAGCCCACTACGGTGGCGCTGGGCCGCTGGCACGGCTGG
>KV749839.1:10928-25237 GCA_001692915.1 Glonium stellatum
CAGGATACACGGCTTCCGGTCCTGCGTTCGAATCTGATCTCGGTCAGATTGCCCATATTAAATGGGCCACTTCGACACGAACGCGACACTCACATCATGGCCCTCCTAGGCAGACCTCGATTTAAGCCTAGGAGGATAGCCCTCTGATGGGTAAAACCCCCCCCGGTGGGGTTTTATAGGGACCCTACGGGGTCCTGACTTTTTTGCTCTATAATTTTTCGGTTTCTTTTTTCTCTTTTTTAAAAAAAAGTTTTAAACATGCATTTATACTTTTGCGCCAAAGTGCGAGGGAGAGAGTGGTTAAGGTTAACACTGCATGTTCCGCGAAGCCAATACAAGATGGTGCACTCTGTAAGTGATGGGTATTGCTACCATCATGAAGTGATTTCAATAGTAAACATTGTTTTAATACTGTGTATAAGGTCTTGTAGCTTTACTCTTGCAATTTTTGCATTTCTTTTTTAAGTTTCGGATTCTCATAATGTGTATATGTATCCAGCTGTTCGAACGATTCCCTCGTTCGAATATTGTACCTTTTAGTCAAGTGGGCGACGCCAAAGCTGGGTGCGCCGTCACATAGATCCTACATAACTTTTGATTGAACACAAAGCTATGAATCGTATAGTGTTGAGCCCAAATTCAGTAGTTTCAGCGCTGTTTGCAATCCGCCCACTGCTTGCCTACTCACGAGTCTTATTCGATGACCCTGGGGCCTTTATAATATTCAGCGAGCCATAAGATTGGGTGATGGATATGTAACACTGTTGAATCCGCTAATACCATCTGCTAGCT
Source organism: Glonium stellatum (assembly GCA_001692915.1). Classification (NCBI taxonomy): domain Eukaryota; kingdom Fungi; phylum Ascomycota; class Dothideomycetes; order Gloniales; family Gloniaceae; genus Glonium; species Glonium stellatum. Next base: position 11,721 of record KV749839.1, read on the forward strand.
CAAAGGCCCGCTGGAGGTTGTAGAGATACTATTTATGTAGATAAGGCAACATTCAGGACACCATGAACGTCAGTAAGCACCATGAGAAACCAAACCTTATCGTAGTTTAGTTTAACAAAGCGCATTATTGGCTTTGGCATTTGCACTAATCAAGAGCGGAGCAGCCAGGACTCTTAGACATCTCGTTTGTGAGTAATTAGCCAGACCATGCGTCCCGAACAATCTCACTTTAGCAGGTACTACTTAAACAGGCACGTAAAATCATCCCATTATTATACGGGGTTTAGCATTTTCCCTAGAAGGACATACCCGCCCCCGCTATCGCATAAGCCTAGATCCAGCCTCAACACCAAAAAACAAGAAAGGAAAACGGGACTAAAAATCCCACCCAAAAAAGGAAAAAGCATGCGTAAGTAGTTTGCAAGGAGAGTCAAGTTAAAACAACAGAACTTCGTCCGACTCCGCCGACATGCCCGCCTATGCCCTTATATTAGGTTTGAATTACCTTAGCAAGTTTCAGAAAAACAAAACCCAGCCCGCACGGAAAAACGCCCCGGTCCTCTTTGTCTCTGAAGCGGCGCTCGACACCTTGAGATCGGCTTTTGAGGCCCCGAAGAGACTGTCGTGGTGACACTTTGGCGCGAGAGATTTGCTTCACGCGGATTCTCCGAAAAATAGGCTCGCGCGAATGATGTCTCTGTCCCCGTTCGCAAAATCCCATCCTACGATTGTTGGGTCCTGGCTACAGCAGATAATCCGCCTGGCGTCAAACTGGAGTTTGAAGACACGTGAGTTAGTGCCTTGATTGGCGAGCGGCGCGAGCGGATGATGGTGGTGATGCGGAGGATGATGATGGTGGTGCGGCGCAGCTGCTGGAGCGGCCACTGCGGGCGCAGGGCCAGGCTGAGGCTGTTGTGGCTGCTGATGTGGCGTGGGTGCTTGCGATTGTGGAGGTTGTGGGGGTTGTGTGGTCGGTGCGGAAGGGGGAGAGTTGGTGGTATGTGTGGTATTCGTGACGTTGACGGTTACAGTGGTGGTGTTCGTCGCTTGTTGGGCGGCCTGCGATGCCATGTGGAGAGCTTGGGCTTGTTGGGCAAGCGATTGCGCTTGTTGAACTTGGGCCTGCGCCTGTTGCGCTAGAGCCTGAAAGTTAGGGGCCGTAGGAGCTGCTTGGCCTGGTGGGGGAGTTGGAGTTGCGGAGTGAGTTGCACTTGCAACCGCTGCTGGTATTGGTTGCTGGTGCTGGTTAATGGCGTTAAGGTGGTTAGCATGCGCATGTGCTTGAGCGACAGGCCTTCGAGGCCGTCCACCTGCTGCCCGGACAGCTTCATGTTGGAGCAGAGTCCTAGAGGGCACCCAACGACCGCTGGATTCCTTCTTCCAGATGATCACCGTCTCATCATAGGAGCCGGAGACTATCCTCCCCCAACGACTGCCTCCACCGCCAGGCGGGAGTTTAGCGCCGTAAGCAAATATGTCTCTTGGATCACGCGAGCCGGCATTCCGAGCGCGACGCTGCTCTTTGGTGAGTTCGGTAGAGATGATGCCTCTTTCGCGAGCCTCAAAGAACTTGCGATCAATGGCTCGGGCTTCGGCTTCCAGGTCTTCCTCATGCCCTGGCAGGTCGCCAAATTGCGCCTGCACCGTTCGCACCAGGTTTGTATGGCCTTGCAAGCAAGCTACTTCCGCGCCCGTAGCACGGTCGAAGATACGCACGGTTTCGTCACTGCTACCGCTTACTATTCGACGGCCGTCAAATTGCACACACGCAATACCCTTAGTATGGCCTGAGAAGGTTCTGAGACATGCTCCAGTGTGCACGTCCCACACCTTGACGCTGCGATCCCCTGACGCCGATACAATCTGCCCATCAAGAATCTGGATGGCGTTGACAGCTGCTCCATGGCCGTCAAGTGTCATTATCAGACTGTATTCCTTTAGTGGTCTCAAATTGAGTCGCTGACCTTCTGCTAGGCGCTGCATATCAACGATGTACTGAGGAAATCTAGCGCCGGATGTTGTTGAAATCGGATAGGTTTCGTCCGTAGGCCATATTTCTCGGCGATTCCAGACTTTGATTGTCTTGTCCTTGGAGCAAGTGACGAGGTATTTGTCGTCAAATCTGAGGTTAAGGACAGATTCCGAATGAGCTCTCTCGAGCTTCCTCAACAGCTGTCCCGTGGAAAATTTCCAAAGGAGAACATGACAGTCGCTACCACCACTAATTACAATATCCTGTTCGGGCCTCTCATCAAACTGCAAGCAGAGAACAGAGGCAGAGTGTCCGATCAGAGGTGGAAGCACCAAGCGTTGCGTGTCGAGATTCCAGATTCGCACAGATTTGTCACGACTACCACTGACCAAGTATTTGCCAGAATACTGAATTGTATACACACATTCAGTATGGGCCTCCTCTTGGAAGTTAGGATGTGGTAACTGGAAGTTTACGAATCGACCAGTGTTCCAGTTGTCTTCTAATCGCCTTTTCTGCTTGTAGAGATACTGCCAGTTGAGCTTGGGATCACCCGGAGATGGAAGCAAGAGTGATGGCTGGATTGGCGGATCCAGTGGGGTTGGCGAATTTGGCGATGCCATTGTTTCCTCGATAGCATTATTATCGAAAAGTCTGTTGTTTCGCTTGAATCGTTCCTGGGCTTGTGTCGATATCAAAGTTTGATTTGCCTCCAGCGGGCTTTGAAAAGCGACACCCTGCATCCTGTCTTCTGGGCCACTAGATGGGGCGTCGTCAGCTTCCACCACACTGTGTTGCTCTGCCCACGCTTGGGGTCCATCCTGTGAGCCCTCAAGCGTTAGGGGCATCAGTCGGTCGTGAATTCCACTCTCCCCAGTGCTACCATCTCCGAATAACGGTCTCTCTCTTATTCGTTTCTTGTTTGACTGCTGCTCATCATCCACGTCTTCCGCAGCTCGTGCCCGAGTCTTACGTTCTTTCATTTCAGCTTTGCGGGCCTTTTCAGCCTCTTCATATGCTCGCACTCGGCGGGCGTTTGAGGTCCAGCCTTCCAGCCCGAACAAAAGTTTCCATAGTGGGCTATCTAGTGTCCGATATCGCCACATTTTTGAAAGAGTCGAAGCCCGCAATAGGGTTTCGGGTTCCAAGTATGAAAATATCTGAAAGGTTATTTCAGGGGGAAGATATATAACAGGGTCGAGGTGTAAGAGGGGATTAAGCCTCTCAACTATTGCCGCGATAGATGAAGTACGTAGCGACCGTAAAATAGCATATGCGAATTCTAGGCAAGGTTAGTGAAGACAGCTTTATTTTGACGACTATAATAAGATTTCTGTTCATACCACTCCGATCCCCCTCGTTCATATTTAGGACCCATTCCGGCAAGGGAAACTGGGTATCTTGATCCAAGCCTTCTCCCAATCTCGAATCGGTTCTCATGACTGTGTCGCTCCCACTTTGGCTCCTTGTATCCTCCGAGTACCCCTCATCGAGCTTGAAAGCGGCGTTCATGGACGACGAAGGTCGAAAAGCCGGCAGATAGGACGCGAAGGGACCTACGCCATTGTTGCCTAAGGGTCCTGCCATGGTTCGAGGCAGAAGATATCTACGGCAGCACTGCGCGAGTCTCGTAGATGTACGGATTTAACACCTCGGAGCGATGGTAACGACGGGATATGATATGCGACTAGGTGGACGGTGATCGGAGCCTTGGTTATTGCATGGGAGGAATCACGACTGCTTTCCTTTGTGTTGTTTCGGTGCTGGCCTGGCTGACAACTCGCAGCAAAGACGCTAGGTGACGGGACCACCACCCCAACGAAGGAAGACTGGACGAGGTGTGTATGTGACTGAGTGGTCACCCTTGACAAGCGAAGGTCAGTGGTATGTACAGTGGCGTCGTCGTTCTGTGATGTTGAGGTGCGCTCAAGCCTGAGGCTGATGGCCTGCCGGATTGCAGTAGTGAGATCTGGGCGTCAAGGGTCTACATAAATTACGCGAAAATTACCAATCGTGTACTGGCCAATGAATAACGATAGTGATAGCATGGCGAAAAGACGCCGATGCACATATTCTGAGTAAAGAGCCATTTAGCACCCAGCAGCTCAGTCTGGAGTCTTGCCACGTTTTGAGCTTCTACAAATTTCAGTATTTAACTCTTACAAACATGTAATATGTTCTGTCACTCGCTCATTGTTTAGCGTGACCCATTTAGTCTTCGCCACTACGTATACGTTGGTGAATAAGGCCTTGGAGGGCACTCAGCAAAATCTGCACAAAAATCTTAATAGGTTGCTTAGGTAGGCGGAGAAACCTTCGGGACTTCACTAACTCTTTATAGGCTGCGCTAAACTGCCCAAAGCATTCAATAAAAGTACAGGAGAAAGGTTAAGAAAACTAACTTGTCACGCCCTTACCTTGATGTCTGAGCTCACCCACCGGAATATTTGCAAATCCATCGCTACAATTTGTTTATCCCTTGCGTAGCTGACGAAGGCGCCCACCTCAGAGGCAGTTCGTAAGGTTGAATATGCGTTCTAGATGGACATCCAAAGCGCGTCTAACTAAAGATACGAAGTAATGATATACTCCTCCCAAGTATCTTGGACCCTTGATCAAAGCATCGTTCATAATTGGGGCACTAAGAACATATGTGGATGCATTAATGGCGCATGGGGTACAGGTGGACCCAAGACGCTTTCGCCCAACCGAAGGATGCAGCTAGAGATGGTCTGTTGATGGGACGTGCTGAGTGAAATGGCTGGTGGCCTCTCATGGCCCCAGAGCGACCGGAATATACTAATTAATGAGTAAAGTGTGGATCTTTTAACTAGCCGTAGTGCCGCTACCGCTTTCAGCATCTCAGCCTAAGAGAAGGACCGGTGAGTATTAACAATATCAAAATCGGGATATTTCCCGTACTGCTTCCCTGGCACAAGGAGTGCCCTGGTGGAATTGCGCTTAGACCACGTATGTATCTTTTCCCCGCCATGATTACGCGCAGACTCTATATGAATAGTAGAAGGTAGCTATAGAACACGCATTTGCACGTGGTGGGTGTCCTAGCTGTAATAGTGATGTGAACTGCTCAACACTTTTCGGAAAGCCATGGAAATCGAACACCTGCAGGTGATGATGTAGAAAATTGACTTTCGGGTCTTCCAGGCGACAGCACGCTGCACGTTACACGCTACACCCCCTTTGGCAGTCAAGAAACGTCTAGGATTCTTCCGACACGTTATTTTTCATGCGGCTAAGCGGGGCGTGGTTCGCTAGCCTGTTAGGGAGTCGCAAGCCCCTAAACCCTTTCCACAGGGCTTGGCATCCCCCATCGCCCCCGATGAGCCTGGTGTCGAGCAGCGCTTGTCGGATGTGAAACGACCTACGGCACCACCCCTATCGTGCATCCCTCCACATTGCTCTCCAAGCACTTCTTCGCCTTTACATCGACATTGCTCTACAACCTTCGGCCTCGTCGCTGCTCAGTCCCGCATCGCACTTCCCTCGAACTGCCCACGCTTCGCCTTCACGTCGGACCCGACACGGTGTCAAAGCGCTTTGGCGCCACCTCGACCCTAAAGCAGTCTCGCGAAGGATTATGAATCACTAGGATGGAGGTCGCTCTTCATTCCGGTCTTGCTCGAGCTCATACCCACAGCGCGCCTTCAAGTGCTCATTCTCGACTAAACTCGACCAGCGGGCCTTCTTCTCTAATGCATACCCAAAGCCATCAAAGCTATACCAGCCAGTACTCCAGTTTCTCACATAGCACTGCGCGCGATACCCAAACTACCCAAGGCACCTCAACTTCTACTTTGTTTGGCCAACCTCCGGTCTTCCCCCCGACCCCTGTCAACGGTGGCCCAATCGAGGCTACGAACAATGTTCTTAACAAGCGGGCCGACAAAGATACCTCTCTATTCCAGATCTGTCTAAACCTTCAGCAACGTCTGAGATCAGTGCCGGATTTCGAGCAATGGTTGGTGGAGGAAGAACAGGATGCAGATGATGACACGGACCCAGTCACGTTACTATGGAGAACTTTCCGCCGAGGATACCCTTTGATGACGATCTACAATGCATTGAACCCTGCAGTGCGTCTAGAAGTGGATGAATCTAGAGTTGCGGAAAAGAAGAGAGGACAGGCCGCAACTTTTAAGTTCCTGCAAGCCTGCATGACAGATTTAAAATTCCCCGCAACAGAATGCTTTATCATCACCGACCTTTATGGTGATGACACGACTGGATTCGTCAAGGTACGTTTGTGACATAATATTTAAATTTTTGAATCGGGAAAGAATTGCCGCAAGAGATAGAAACCCGAGTTCTTTCTTGTGCACTATTCCTAACTGGAAGCTTACATCACACTAGGTTGCCAAAGTCGTCAACCGGGTACTCGATATTTTAGTCCAAGCTGGTATCATTAGCTCAGAAACGGAGAGCCCTGACGATGCATCAATTTCAACAACAACCACTAAGAGAACCCAAAGACAGCACATTATCGACGAGTTAGTTAAGACGGAACGCACATATGTGCAACATCTTGAACTCCTCCAGGCCTTTAAAAAGCTTGTGGAAGAGAAGGGAGTCATCACAGGCGACGCAGTCCACGATGTGTTTCTAAACTTAAATGCTCTTTTAGACTTCCAGAGGAGATTCTTGATCCGTGTCGAACAGACGAATGCCCTACCTGAGGATGAGCAGAATTGGGGCAAACTCTTCGTGCTATATAAGGATGCGTTTAAAGTTTACGAACCGTACATTGCGAACCAGAGGAAATGCGAAGAGGTTGCAATGCGCGAGTTTGATAAATTAAAGGAGACTGGTGGTTCTTCTGAACTTCGACAGATGGTTGAGTCACCTACGCATCTAACTTCGTTCCTTCTGAAGCCTTTCCAGCGATTAGCTAAATATCCCTTATTGCTGAAGGTGAGTGCGAACAGTTTGGCTCGATACACGGATACTGACTGCTGGTTAGGAATTGCGCGATAAGGGTGATCTTGATGATGAAAGGAGGGACGACATATCAACTGGTATTGAGGCAGCGTCCTCTGTACTTCAGCGGACCAACGCTGCCATCGACCGTGAAGAGCGGATCGAAGCGGTTGAGGAGCTAAAGAGTAGAGTTGAGGATTGGAAGGGCCACCGCATCGAAGGATTTGGAGAACTGCTACTTCACGGCACGTTTACAGTACTGAAGGGCGAAAGCATAAGCACAAAGAACGAAGAGCGAGAAGTAAGTCAACCGCTTAATTTAACAGTACTAGCCATTAAGATTCTACACGAGAAGTTAATGAGAATCTTGTATTGGCGTTACTTCTAACCCAGCCTTGCATATTAAATTTCCGTATTTGCTAACAATCTTCACTTAACAGTACAAAATCTATCTCTTTGAAATGATCCTCCTCTGTTGCAAGGAAATCAATCCAAACAAGCAAAAAAATAGGATGATGAACAAGCCTCTAGTGGATCGTAAGGGAAAGCCGAAGCTTCAACTTAAAGGCCGAATCTTTATGCAAAATGTCACAGAGACAATATCTCTTTCGAAACCAGGTTAGTCCTGGCCCAATAATCTCATAGTTAATCGCTAACCTAAATATTTAACTAGGTTCCTATACTTGCCAGATCTTCTGGAAAGGTGATCCTGGCATCGAGAATTTCGTCGTCCGGTTCAATACCGAGGAGACTATGAAGAAATGGGCCAACCAAGTTGATACTCAACGACGAATATGGAAGGACCATGCGAGATCCAGCAGCAGCACCAAGCAATCAAGTGCCTCCGCAACCGAATTCACTTATATGAGGGATCAAGTCCAACTTGAGAATCCTTACAGAGAAGACGACGACGATGGAGACGAAAACGATGATCTTGACACAGTTGTGCCAGGTTATCCAGCTCAGATGGAGAACTATGTAGTCGGCCAGCGTTCCAGGTCAGCGACTGGCGAGAGCGGCCCTCCAATGACCGACCTAGATCCACGAGTACCACCACCCCGTTTCCCAATGGGTTTTTCATCCCAACCACAGCTAACACTCCGAACTCAACAGCTTCAAGGCGCTGCTGGGACACCTCAAGCCGATTCATATTTCTCTCCCACAGCCGAATCGCCCATTTCCTCACGCACAAGCTCATCCTCTGCTGGAATGTTTCCCTTCCCTCGACAACAGCCACCTTTAAATGGCTGGCACGGAGAGGATCATAACGCACGATTTACGGCTCCTGCAATGGCTCGTCAAATGTCTCGGGATGGGTCTATGGGTCCAGGTGTATATCCCGGTGGCCGTAGCAATGCTATGCAACGACCCTCATTACCTCCAAATGCAGGCTCACAGCACAACGCAGTATTATCGCAGAATAGACTGAGGTCAGCCAGCAGCCCGGATATTCACAACCCACCCGGGTCTGGTCGTCGTTCGAATGGGCAACACCCACCTGTTCCAGAAGTCCCTCCATTCCCTACTCACTATGCGTATACACCAGGGATTGTCAACCGAAGTCAAAACAACTCGCCGAACAGCTTGCCTCAACGGGCAGCTACGCAATCGCCAAACTACCAGCGTGAGAGGCTTGTACAGCAGCGAAATGGAACAGAATATGTTGGTGTCGAATATCCTGGAGGGCCTGCTCGCCACGACCCACGACATGTCCCAATGCCGAGAACTACAACTCCCGCATCCTCGTTTGATCGGACCATGACGCCGGCGTCTATGGATTCGCGGACCATGTCTCCACCTTTGCCTTCTCAGACTCCTCTTTCTGAGGATATCCCGATTCCATCACAGCTAAAGGTCAAAGTACACTGCCCATCAGCTGGTAGCACTATGACTCTAGTCGTAAGCACGAATATTAGCTTTCAGTCACTCAAGGACCGCATCGATGCTAAGCTACAGCGATCTACGAGTGTCTCGCTCAGCGCTGGCCAAGTCAAGCTCAAATACATTGACGACGATGACTACGTCAGCATCCAGTCTGATGAGGATGTACAAACAGCGTTTGAGACGTGGAAAGAACAGCAACGGGATCAGATCATGGCGGGACAGTTAGGCGAGATTGAGCTGTATTGCCAGCGCTAATGGTGTGTCAGCAGTCGGTCTTTGGGGATGATTCGTGGGCTTGTGGGCCGGCATTGTTCTCGGCGTTCTTTTAAAACGGGATTATTTTCGACACAATTACTTGTTTGGGTGTATAGGCGGGTCATGATCTACCATCCTAGGCGAACGGCAGCATACGATATTCTTGGTTCTTTTCTTCGAATGGAGTCTCAACGGCATTGTCTTCATCATGTGGGCGGGACCGGCGCAACTCGGATCAAGCACATGACATATTATCGCCGGCTTCGGATTCCTTCGTATCGTGGCGTAGAGAAAGTATAGTCGACGGTACGGCTGCAACAGTCACTTTATATTGTCTCGGCTCCACGGTTTTTGCTCCATGGCATTCTCTCCTCGTATATTCTGGGGTATTTGGCTATTTTGGCTGGAGCTTGTTTTTGGTTCTTGTTGAGGTGGAAGAGAGGCAGAGAGCAATGGAGCGATGGGGTAGAGAGATGATTGATGATGGAATGAATTCTCATGGATCAAGGCGCTTCTAGTTATTGCAATATTACAAGCGAGATATATTTGCCTCTACTTAGTGTACGAGGATCTTTGGAATAGGAAGACTTGTTCTAATTACTAAATGACGCTCGACAAGCATTTTGCATTCTGTGCTGGGCTATGCGGATGAGGATTGAGCCGTGAAACTTTTCTTACTAAACGCATGCATTCGTGTAGCTCCGGCGGACAAGGCTGAGGTGATGGATATTTTCTTCCATTGTAGTTATGTAATGCAATACAGAAGATTGGATGCCGGCGTAAATCGCCGGGAGATGGGCTGCAGGACCTCGGCAGTATGCTTTCCGTGCGTGCTTTGTTCGCTTTGTTCGCTTTGTTCACTATTCTCCCGAAGGCTAGTTAGCTAAAGAAAGTGTCGTCACACAAAACCAAATGCGGTCCTCAATTACCAGGGAACATCACAGGACGCCTCTCAACCAAAGCGGCCAGGGCGATCAAGGCACCTTGACAAGCGCGAAGGTGGCAGCCGACATCGCCATATCTGATGTGAGAGCAATGACTAGGGCGTGTCTCAGCAGGCGGTTGAGGGGACGGGAAGAAAGCTGGGCAGTTACGCAACTCCAGACCGTCTCGAAACCGACTTTCGGGCAAAACCGTGGCAGGCCTATTGCACCTGGCAGCGGCAACGATTTACTAGCAGACTTATAACCACCATAGCCCCGTTTAGTTCCCGCTTCGACATCACTTGCGCATCACCTTAGCCCTCATTGACCTGTTGTTGCCGTTCAAACCTCAAACAAAAGGCTCTCGCGGCCGCATTGAAGCCTCACCGCCATGAACTGTCCTTCCCGCGTCGATCACGTCGACACAGACGGCTGGAATCAGAACCCACCTGCGCTCAATGCAGATGCAACTACCCGAGCCGACTTAAATCATATGGCCAATGCAAGATTACAAAGAGACCACCGGATAGATCCTGCGGATCCTTCACGAGCAGACCTCGAACCCATCCAGGAACATACGGCGGAAAAGAACGAGAATACAGCGCAATTGAGCACAAAAAATGCTACGAGTGATGCTAAGGGCTCAGATGGCTTTGGTACAAGTACAACTGCAATCTTCCCACCTTCTGCCTTTAGCAATGGTGTGAATAATGGGCGGAAATTATTTAAGAGCTGGGGGCACGGTCTCCAGGGGATGGCAAGGAGAGTTGTTCAGGTGTTGATTAAATATGGGAAGTTTGTTGGACCTGGCTTCATGGTTGCTGTTGCATATATAGATCCTGGTGAGTATCTTTTCTTTAAACTCCATCTTGTCGGTTCCGGCTATTTGTGCAAGTTCAAGGCTACGTTGTTATTCGTCACTTCACAACCGTTATCTCTTCTCTCCACACACATATATTCCAGTATTTGCTAGAATACCATTAATCCATTCTTCTCCATTACCAAACCCTTTTCTCGACCCTCTCATTCTACCCACTTTTCCAAGGTGCTACGGTTTACCTTCTGCACTGTTTGCACTTTTTGCACCCAGCCTTTCTTAAACATTACTTCCCACTCTCCAGTCATTTGTAGTGCGACAAATCAGCTAACCTTGTTGTCTCTATAGGAAACTATGCAACTGATGTCGCTGCTGGAGCCTCCTATCGATTCAAGCTACTGTTCATAGTTCTCATGTCTAATATCTTCGCCGTATTCCTCCAGTCCCTGTGCATTAAACTTGGCTCTGTCACGGGGATGAATCTTGCTGAGAACTGCAAGGCTCACCTACCACCGTGGTTAAACTATACCCTCTACTTCTTTGCAGAGTCTGCCATCATTGCTACTGACATAGCCGAGGTAATTGACTTCTACTTTTGGACTCTACATAATTAACTAACAATACCATGACAGGTTATCGGTACCGCAATTGCCCTTAATGTACTTTTACATATACCATTAGTCGCTGGATGCGCCATATCTATCCTAGACGTGCTCATTATTCTGTTTTTCTACAGCCCTTCGGGGTCGATGCGTGCTCTACGTGCATTTGAGTATTTTGTCATGGCATTGGTCCTCGGAGTTGTAACCTGTTTTTGTTTTCAACTTAGTCTTATTAAAAACACCTCTGTCGGAGAAGTTTTTCGTGGTTACCTCCCCTCCTCCGCAATCGTTCAGTCCGAAGGGTATGTCAAGTCCTATGAATACTTTTCTTAAGTTAAATATCATCTAACAACGCCCGCAGTCTCTTCCAATCATGCGGTATTTTAGGCGCGACTGTTATGCCACACAGCCTCTACCTCGGAAGTGGTATTGTACAAGCACGTCTGCGCGAATTCGACCAGAACTCCGGCAACATCTCTACAGCTAATCCGGCGGAGCCCCGAGCATCAGAGTCGGAGGACGATAGTGATGAATCACTCACGAAATACCGGCCTTCCTTAGCCGCTATTCGCTCATGCATGTCCTATAGCATCGCCGAACTTGCCGTCTCTCTCGTCACATTCGCGCTCTTCGTCAACAGCGCCATCCTCATCGTCGCCGGCTCTTCCCTATCTAACCTTCCAGGCGCCGATAATGCCGACCTCTTTACTATCCACGACTTACTCTCTTCCACTCTCGCACCAGCTGCAGGCACAATCTTTGCTTTAGCTTTACTCCTATCTGGTACATCTGCCGGCATTGTGTGTACCATCGCGGGCCAGATGGTCTCAGAAGGCCAGCTCAACTGGACCATCAAACCATGGGTGCGACGACTCGTCACCCGCAGCATCAGTATCACACCCAGCATCATCATTGCCGGCGCTGTGGGTCGTGAGGGCCTCAGTCGCGCGCTTGAGGGCAGCCAAGTCGCGCTGAGCGTTATTCTACCGTTTACTAGTGCGCCACTCATCTGGTTCACATGTCGTAGCCAGTATATGAAGGTCGAGGTGGGCAATTCTGATGTTCCGGAATGGGCGGGTGCGAGGGGAGATGCGGAAAGTGATGCCCCTCGAAATGTGCAAATGCGGAATCATTGGCTCACGTCGGCGGCAGCGATTGTTATCTGGGGAATTATTGTTGTTATGAATGTCGCATTGCTTGTGCTTGTAGGCAGAGGGACTAATTGATGGAAAATTTGTGCTTTTATAAGGCACATTAAGAGATATCTAGGGATGCATAGTATGAAGGGCGTTTGGGATATGGCTAGGAAAAGTTAGGGGGCTTTGGCGCTGACCGGAGGCTTTGGCGCTATTCGGGGCCTTTTGGCATTTTTATCGGCATTATTATGGGAGTGTGCCCTGGGGTCTAGAGATAGATTACTACCAAACCCGCATCGAAACCAGCATTATTCCTTGATATATCACCATGACACAAAGGCTATAGAGGTTTCAGTGACGCAAGAGATTCGATGTCTAGCTCAATGTGGAGGGGATAATGGAGAGCATATGCCCATTTAGCATGTCTGATTCTTGGATCTTAGGTACTTCTCATTGGAATGGTATATTTTTTGCCTCGTTAGGTTAGCTACGACTAACTTATCGTGTTGAGTTCAGGGGTTCCCTTCGCCAATGCTGACTGCATTACGCTTCCCCCCTCGGTACGCCACTCAGCCCTGTCGACTCATTAAGACTCGTCCATACTCTAAGCTATCCATACCGATGTGCCCCTCAAATTAAGGTGGGTCGTAGCATGCATGTAACCGCGATGACCATGTATATAAACTACCTTCTCCCGACTACTGGGGCGATCCCCATGTTGCACGACTTTCAATTTTTCTACCCAGTCACACGCTCTTCAATTATTTCAGTTCACGTCTCATTTGTCGTTTCTATTCTCGTTGCTCTCACAGTAGCCTCAAGTCATGTCTGAAGCAAAACTCCAACGTCCACGCTTCAAACCCGGCGAAGTGATCATCTCGCCCGTTACAGAAGCGGATTTGGTTTCCCTAGTACAACCACCCTTCATCCCCTCCCCACAGCAATTCCAGCCCTTCAACCAGCCTTCTCTATCCGCCCCGCCGCTAACACCCC
>KV749839.1:25325-77398 GCA_001692915.1 Glonium stellatum
CCCTCCCTCCCAGGCCGAAGGCTACCACGCCGCCTTCCCCGCCACGTGGTTCGACAAAGTAAGCCCACGCACCACCCCCAATTCACACGGCTCCCATTCCATTCCAACACTAACGCCCCAAGACCGAGCCCCCCCACCTCCGCCTCCCGGACACCGTCCGCGCCCGCAACTTCGCCGCGCGCATGGTGCCCTGGCTCCGCTCGCCGCACACGAAATGGAGCAAAGTGACACTAGCCTCAGACCCTAGCCGCGTGATCGGGCACGCGGGGTGGCTGGCGCCGGAGCGCACGCGGGGGGAGACGGTGAACTTCTGGCGGCGCGACGCGGGGGAGCTGCTGGGTTGGAGCGAGATGATGGGGTGGGCGGAGGGGGTTGAGGAGAAGCTTTGGAGCGGCGTGGATGTGGAGGAGTGGCAGGGGAATTTTTTGAAGTGGGATCGGATTCGCGGCGAGAGGATGGCGGGGGAGGGGCATTGGTGAGTCGTTTGTGGCTGTTTGGCTGCGCTGTGTGCGACCTAGGTGGTTGTGTGGGGAGAGTGGAGCCAGGGAGAGGGTGGGAGAGGCGGGGGGGAAGGGGAGGGGAAGAGATAGGGATAGCGCTTTGCTGACTGGTCCTGGGTGGGCAGGTTGCTGGCACCGCTCTGGGTCGTTCCGGAGTATCAGGGTTGCGGCATTTCGAGTCTCCTACTGAAAGAGATCATTGAGATAGCAGACAACCATGAGCCGTCGCCGCCGATGTATCTCGAGGCTATGCCGACAGCGAGGCCGATCTATGAGCGTTTTGGGTGGAGGGGGGTCGAGGGGGAAGGGAGTGAGTTTGTCATGATTCGCAGAGGGCCATGGGAGGGTGTTAATAGGGAGAAAAAAGAAGGAAATGGGGCAGAATTGTAACTAGGATGGCTCTCACTGTTTAGGTAGAGAATACAACGTAAAATGCGATGGGGACAAGGAGCGTAAAGTGATTGTATTTCTTTGCTCGATGCCCGGAATTAAACCCCCTTAGCGGGTTTTCGGAGATTCAAGACGTGTTCAGTTGCAGGTTCGGTTTAAATTCAAAGGCCTTAAAATTAAATTAAGGCCTAAATTAACGTAATTGTTAGGTCTTTATATATAAACTAAACTTTGCAACCAAACACGCCCTAAATATCAAGCGTGATGATACGGAACGGGGTATATATACGGAGCGGCCAACAAGACATGTATGATTGCACGTCCATCGTAAATCCAAGCATTCTGAAACCCCAATAGCATCATGTAATTCCTCTGAAATATGCATATGCGCATCCCTCTGTTTCGTATTTGGTACAGTACTACTTACACTGTACTTTTCTTCATTCTCATTATCCTTTTGGGAGTTACACCGGCCGATACCATATACCAGTCCATCCGAACAGATGACATCCAGAAGATATTCATCGTCGCTGGCGTCTATTTCCTCACCTTCCTCATTACCATTTTAATCTATGCGACTAGGCTCTACACAAATCGAAGCGTCCTAGCAGGTATACCGAAGGCTTACATACCTATTGAGAATGGCGAGGTGGGCAAGATGGTGCGGCGGATGATTGTGAAGAGCTTGAAGAGAAGTGCTATCATTGCATGGGATTCGAGGCCAAGAGATACTCGTGGAGAAATACAAGGCGATGGGAGAACAGGAACAAGACCGTCTACGGCGGAGCGTGCACATCCTACCCTCAGGCGGCGTAGCCATGCACACGATGCAACTATTATACACGTATCCGATTCCTCGCCTCCTTGGGGGCACATAGCTCATCCAGGATGGTTTTCTCCAGCTACGGAGGATTTTCCGCACTTGAACTTCTGGAGTGTCATTCTCGAGCTACCAAATTTGATTGAGGCTAAGGCAGTCTCTCTCGCGCCGCCAGACCCAGCCTTAGGTATACAATCGCAGACCCAGGATAGTGTCCAAATTATACCAGATGCGCAAGCTGTAGCGCTTCTCCAACGACCAGCAACAATGGGCTTGCGTGACTACCTAGGTCGGCTATCCTCTTTTGGACTTATCAGCCCGCCTTCGCTAGGTATAAAATTTCTCTCTCAGTACGAATATGCGAGATTCTCTTCTTCGGCTCTTACAGAGCCCGAGTTCCGAAATCTCATGTCTGTATTTGCGGACATACTAAGTGGCATGACCGAACCTGACTCAGCACTTCTTGCCGAAATCCATGCAGCAGAAGCAGAGTCCGAAACTCGAAGCCTTGCACTATCAGACTTATCACACAGCTCTACAAGTTCTGCTGTTAATTACCGTACGCCACGCGCAACAGTAGAAAACTACTCTGCCTATGCGCGTAGTTTGTCTTCACGTAGCGGCCGGAGCGATAGTCCAGGAACGCTTCGAACGGCTCCGTCAAGGGCGCGGCCTGTTAGTGCGGGCACACAAACGATACCTAGAACTCCCTCCAGCGAATCCATGCAGTCCGTCAGAATCACATCGATTGCTAGGAATCCATCTTCCGGATTACCAAACTCGTCTTCGTCCTCACTACGCTCCGCGCAGTCTGTTATCAGGTTGAACCCAAACCCCGGACCCGGGGAATTACCCTACCAGTTCTATATTGATGAAAGCTGAAATTTGCTTCGTGAGACCATTATCCTTAACCTTCTTTTTCGAAGTGATAAAGGCCACATTCTCCCATTACTGTCAACAAGCTGGCTTGGATATCAGCCCCTTCTCCCTTAAGAGGAGTAACTATTGAGTCAGCGTGGCGGCTTCAGACACAGGCCTACCTCCTCATTCTTCTGCTTAGCCGTATCTTCTGGGCCGTATGATACAGGTGTGGAATGAATGTTAATTGCATACCTCACGTACTGGTGAGCTTTATTGTGGAGCCTGAGAATATAGTACATATGGCACACTTTTGAATGCCTACTGTCCAACAGACTTAAGAACAAAGAGTGGAAACCGAGAATGCTTTGCTTCGAGTATATGCCTCCTATGTAGCAACCAATTCCACTATCTTTTACAGTATCGCACTGTATCCACCGTTCACATAACAAAAGAAGTTTGCCGATATACCGATTGCCCCGCTCCAGCAATCCAGGGAAGCGGAATGACAGAATTCAAATACCTTTACCTTAAAACAGTATCGTACAATCCTACCACGACCCCCTTTTTTCGTAATATTTCAACCATAATACCATCCCGAAACATTTTTCATACATAAATGCCACCCGAGGACCCCATCATAACAGGGAATAAATTTGCGTCGGTTGCGTAGATGTCTCCATCTCCATAGATGTTACATCAAGCTCAGTATTCCTTCGTTCAACTGTCCAAAGTGCTGTATGTCGTATTTTTGCTTTATATTCGCTAGCCTTCACGCTCTTATTGTTTTCGACTCAAACGGCTTCTTCAACAATCTCTCCGAACATGTTATACTCTTCCTCAACATCATCATTTTCATTGTATGTGAGATCGATCACATCGTCAGAGTCCCCGCTGATCATTGGAAACTCTGTTGCTAATTCCGGCCTCAATTTACCACCATGAAGTCGAATCAATTCCATCCTTACAAATTGATAGTTCAATTTCCGCTGTTTAATCTTCCAGGCCAGCCTATTGTCCGATTTAGCCTCAGTCATCTTCTGCTCATATCTAGCAATCTTATATTGTTCGTCATATAGCATGAAGATATAATCTGCTATCATATTTTCCACCCGGCCTTCAGGCTCGTCAATGAGTGGACTCGAGAGTTCCTCAAGATCGGTGTAATTCAATTTGCCGAAGGCGAAGTCGTGGCCCGCTTCACTCCCATCATCGGTGGAGCCTTCGTTAGTGACGTTTCTAGCCGGGGATTTTGTAGCGCGCAACTGTTCCGTATCCCGGGGATCAAAAGAGTTGAGCTTGCCGCCGTCGTCGGCTGAGGCTTCCATTTTAACGGCGCTTTCTGAATTAGCAGCATCAGCTAGCTTGCGCTTTTTCGAGTTTTTAGGCTTTGGTGCTCTCTTGCGGAAAGCTACTGAAAATCCATCGTTTAAGTAGTCAGTCATCGTAGCATAGCTTTCATCGTCTGACAGTTTGATTGCAATAGCTGCCTTGGGTTTTCTGCCGCTTGGGGCCCTGGATGAACGAGTGCCACTGACCGTCGGCTTGGGCGGCGTATTCGATGGTCGCGTCGGCTTGGACCTCTTGCGCTTGGATTTTCTTTTCACCGACTCCTTCTTCGAGCCCTTTGGCATAACTGCTCGCCTTTGGTTTATATGACGTAAGGAGCTGAAACGCCGACATTTCACGTCAACGAATTTCGCCAGAGGCCCGAGTTTTTCTCGCCAATTCGCTCTGTAAGCGCCGCATTGATTTCTTAAATAACGCACAAGTTGGAAAAAGAACGAGAAGGCGTCGTCACGTAGAATCCTGGAAAACTGCTCGTCGGCTTCGAAACCCTTGGCGAGAGATATGTACAGCCGCAGATGATAATCATGCCATTCCCAATCAGTTTTGTCGAGTCCGTTACGTCCATTAGCTATGTATTTCGAGGCTCGGCCAAGCGCTAATTCGTTGTTGAAGCGCTTAGCCACAACAACACAATTGATTCCCTTATTTCTGCCACTTATCTCTCTGATGTGCATTAGGAAATCTTCTCTGTATTCGATCCACGGGATCAGAAATTCTTCCCTTTTGAGGACTATTTCCTGCAAGTCAATCAGAGGCTTCCGGGAGTTCATTGTGTTCAGAAGATCCACTAGCAGCGGAAGCGCCATGGTTACGTGACGGAGTATTTGGTATCTGCAAGTGCCGCCTGGGCATTGGTAGGATCTTTGAAGTAAGACGGTGTTGGAGTAGATCCTTCTCACTTATCCTTTTCTGGACTAAATCCTCGCTGAGTAAGTAAACACGAGATGGCTGACAATCAAGGTATTGATGCAGGATCTGCTAAGCCAGCCGGAGAGGAAGCAAATGAAGCCCTAATAGATGATAGAAAGAGAAGCCGCTCTTCACGAAGTAATGATCATTGAGTTATGACTTTAAGAAACGAGAGAGGGAGTGGTGAAAGCCAGGGAATCAAAGAGGGCGAGGAGAAGCCTTTTATCAAGAGCGTGAGGGAGGCAGTCACGCGCGCAAAACTCGCAGTCCGGTTCATTTCACTTCAGTCCTATTGATATTATATGCAATTTAGAGAATTCTCCTAGGTGAGTTACCTGGTAGAAGATTATATACAAGTTTTGCTGTGCCACCGAAGCTGACCTGAGATGAATAAATGCCATAGTAAAGTAAATTACACCTTAAGATTCGAGGAGAAAATGCTAGAGGGGACACGCCATCGCAATGACTAACAACCCTTCCAACATAATTATGATATAGCTTCGTCAGCCGTCAAGGCTTGACGGTTACCCTTCAGTTGAAGGACTTACATGTAATGCCACCAACTGTTTCGCAACACCTAGAGGACATAATTTCAGGTGAAAACCGAATCCAGTTCCAACGCATTCTCTACAGCGTAACAGCGAGAAGAAGTTTTGCTACACCCAATAGGCAAACAAACAACCTTTCCTCACTGCGCTCACATTTTTTTATTAGTCCCCACACTCTCCGGAAACTCGGTATCCAAGGCACGAGCCCAAGGAGCCCGCCTATACTTAGCCAGCTCGGCTCGTTTAGTGCTGTATACCCTCCTGGCTTCGTTCAATAGAGTGTTCAATCGAGCCGTGTTTCTTCCTGACGCAAGCTGCCGCTCATAGAGTTTTATTTTAGCCTTCTGCTCACGGAGGACACCGATGTGCCCCTTCACCCCACTCTTGCCTGACCCCGAGAACGTTCGAATTTGGGGCTGAACATTTAATAGTGGTCGAGGCACATGTTCCTTCTTGACTACCTTCTGGCGTTTGGAATTTGTGGTTAAGGCTTTCTTCGGGAAAGCATTATTGCCAATGGAGTCAGCGAGTTGGTCACTCGAAAGCCATCCGACCTCATCCTCCTCACCGAGCTCGTCTCCATTGCCTGTCCCATCTACCGAAACCTCGCTATCAGTTAAATTTTCTAACTCCATCTCAACACTCTCTGTATCACTACCTACTGAGTAAGAATCAACTTCCATCAATGATTTCTCTTCAGGCTGCGCTGCGGCGGTACTATCTCCCCTAAGGCTGTGAACTAATGTCTCTTTAGGACTTTTAGTCTCTATTCCTCGATTGGGCGCGTTTATGAAGGCAAAATCTATTACCCATATTCCCTCTGCCTCCAGGCTTTTTCCGTTGACCTCTACGTCGTCATCCATAGATAAGTCTTTGATTGGAATGACCTGATCATCGTCATCCTCTATCTCAGAATTCTCGAGGCTGTTGGAGGCTTCTTGAACTTGGTTTATTTCGGAACAAGAGGTGAGCATGATACGATGCTGTTGAGTAGGAAAGCCTTTAACCACCAAGATTGTATGCCCGTCATCTTCTCGACAAAGTTTTTTAATCCGCATATCTTGAACTTCTTCATCACTGGTCGCAACGAAGCTATCCAGGCAGCATTCGACGTGAGCTTGGTAATCAACTAGCATACTTCCTTCGTCGGTATCATCAATTTGATTTTCCTCGGCCCGCACACTTTTGACACCCTCCATTTTCACTGCAGCCATGGTTTCCACACTGGTAACACGGGGATGCGCCTCCTTCATGTCGCATCCTATTTCCTCTTTGGAACTGCCACCACTGAAAGACATATCGGGAGATCTGTCATTGTGGCTGCGTTCCACTCGGGCTTTCTTCGTCGTAGCCCGACGATGAATGGATTCGTTGGCCGAGTCGACAAACATTTCCCGCAGTAATCCGTAATCTTCATCTTCATGCACATTAGCAGCTACTGTATTCCTAGCCATCTTTTTTTCTCGGTACTCCACGGCGCTATAATAGTCCCCAGTCTTAATAAGTTCAGCGGAAAGCCTAGTATGTCTTGACGGCTTCGCACGCTCAATCACCCGAATAAGGTATCCTTCACCAGATTTGTATTGCGCCTGCAGGAAGTTGGCGAGTTTAGCGAGCGACTCGCAGATATCTGGGTATTCATCCTCCCCGCAAGCATAAAAAAGTTCGTCTTTCTGCTGCAGGTTCCGGATCAGAGAAGAATACAATCGTATAACATGATAGTATGTACCCAGTTTATCGAAGGCCGAATCCTGACTCAAGCTGTCTAGCTTTACCTCCTCAATTATCTGAGGTATTAAATCATCTATTCTGATAATCAAGCCATCGGGGTTCCGGCCCCAAATGACTTCATCCCGGAATAACGTCCATGGCCCGAGGAATGCTTCACGTTCAAGAAGGCATAATATTAGGTCTGCTTTACTGCCGAGATAGAGAGCATTGAGCACTTCCTGGAGTGGTTTGCTGACCGTAGTTTTGAGCTCTCCGGGTGTTCGTGCTGCACGTTGACGTCTTCTTGCGGCGACGGCGGCGAGGCTCATCGAATAGATATGCGATGTGTTCTTCGGCATGGTTGCTGAATGGTTATTGCCTCTATGCATATGTTATTGAATATATCAGGTTGCCGCAAATCAGACGATAGGGCAAGGACTAAAGCGAGGTCGCTGAGAGGAGGAGCTGATCTACTTCTTGACGATGACGTTTTGGTCGCGCTCAATTTCATTCACTTTCATGAACCTGATCAGCCCGCAAGGGAAATTTGAGTTGAAGCAGTTCACTACAGACCTCAAAAGCACCTCATCCGTCCTGTTCCACCTCCGCCACGCCTCACACTCTTCCTATTCCGGCCTCCACACTCATTAGTCACATTATTTTCTGCCTTCTTTTGGTTCAAAGGCTTCACTATTGTGAAAGTTGTTCCCCGCTGTTGGTTCCTAATTCACAACTAATCTCAACGTTCCCGCAGTTGCTCACGTATTTTGGGAATCGATTTCTACGATCACAATGGATAACACAGCCAACTCCGAGTCTAGCGGCTCGCCCCACTCACACCTATCCGCGATGGATAGGATGTTCCGTTACTTGTCTGAGAAACTTACGAGTAAACTCACTGAGCATACCCTCACCTTCTTTAACTCCCCCGCTCCAAGCTCTCCCAGCCCTACGAGTGTCCCATCTCAATATACCGCAGAAGCCTCTACCGAGAGCAAGGTTCCAATCGAGATCTCAAGCATCGAATTAGAGGCTATTGGTCGCCGCACCATGACCTATGAAAAGTATGTTGAATCACGCGGTGATTTTTTCAAGCTTTCTCGTACGCGTTTCGAGCAACTCAAGACGTCCGTCGTCCCATTCGACTCGGCGCGCTTCATAAAACTACTCGCATCTATGCAGGAGGCTATAGTCGACCTCGAAAGCGAGGTAAGATTTCACAGCTCTAGAGTACCGTCCACGGAACACCGTTAACCGTCGAACCTAAAAACAGGCTCCTGATAGCGAAGCCGTAGAGGTTAGAAGGGTCTTTTACCGCCCCGCGGTTCGCATGATGCTGGCACAGCAGAATGCGATGAATGAGCGTACTATCGCACTAGAAGAGTATGTTACCGCAGCCCTTATGCAGCAGGAGAAGAGACTCGAGAAGACGTATATGGAGAAGCTGACCATGCTGGAGGACTCCCACAAAAAAGAAGTGGCGAAGCTGTGTATGGCTCTGAAGAGCGAGAGGGTCGACGGTTTTGTAGAGGAGGTTCCGGAAATTTTCTAAGCCTTGTGCTTCCGTTTCCAACGACACTCTCAAACTTAATTAACTGGCTTGTTTGGAGTTTGGTGGCTCTTGGCTACTCAATGTTACCGTTCAGGAAATGACGTAGGCGAAAGGAGGCGATTGGCATGAATTGCGCATGTTGGGCATGTTGGGGGTGATTCTGGGGTTCTTTTTGTAGATGGCAATCCTAACTCTGACCATCGGTAATGCGATAAGCATAAAGCGCAAGGTAGACTCAATGAAAGCTACTCTTCTGCAAGGAATGGCCACAATTGACATGAATGTGAGGGTGAAACAAGCTTGCTTAGATTGAATGGGGCGTTCCTATTTCATCTAGATCTATGTATACGCCTAGATAAAAAGTATATTACATATGCTAGCAAAATATATTATCTACTCCGCAACCCAAACGGCAGCCATGCCCATTCCCGTCCCAATACACATACTCGTAACACCGATTCTCTGCTTCGTCCTTCTCAGCTCCGTCAGTAGCGTGCTCACCTGCCTTGCGCCTGTGCAACCAAGGGGATGTCCGAAAGCGATCGCGCCACCCTTGGGGTTCACCTTCTTCATATCCAAGCCCAGCTCGTTGATGCAAAAGAGACATTGGCTCGCAAACGCCTCGTTAATCTCATAGATGTCAACATCGTCCTTATCCAATCCCGCCTTTTTCAGCGCAACAGGGATAGCGGCGGCCGGGCCAACGCCCATGAGGAGAGGCGGTACACCGACGACGGATGCCTGGACGAACTTGCCGAGGATAGGCTGACTGAGACGCAGCGCCGTGGAGCGCTTCATGAGAAGCACGGCGGCCGCCCCATCGGAGATCTGCGACGCATTCCCAGCGTGGATGGTGCCGTCCTTCGCGAACGCAGGCCGGATCTTGCCTAAACTCTCGGCGGTGATGCCTTCACGGACACCGTCGTCGCGCGAGACTGTGATAGTTTTCTCCTCGTCCGTCTTTGGGTCCGTATACTTCACGGTTAACGGGATGATCTCCTCATCGAAGAGACCCTTCTTCTGGGCCTCCACAGCTTTTTGGAAGGACTGGGCGGCAAAGCTGTCTTGGTTTGCACGAGCAATCTTCTTGTTCTTAGCCATTTTCTCCGAGAGAACACCCATAGGGACTTTGCAGTTTTTGGCTTCGGCGTGAGAGTCGAGAAGTTCAGAGAATTCAGTGACGGCTTGAGGTCTACAACGTTGAGCATGAGTTACTCGTAATATCCATCACTATAGCTTAGGCTCTATAGTATTGATGGAAGATGTGACAATCTTACCCATACTGAGTACTCATGCTCTCCACACCAGCACCAATCCCTATCTCAATCATGCCCGACTTTATCGCATTGGCTACGTCGACACATGCTTGCAGTCCGCTTGAACATTGCCTATTTAAACTTTTTACTGCAGATGTGACTGGAAATCCTGCTGCAAGTGCTGCGGCACGGAATTCTGTGGCACCACCTCCAGGTGCTAGCACTGTGCCAACGGCGATATCTTCAACCAGGGACGGATCGATACCAGAGCGAGAGATGAGAGATTTAAAGGCACCGTGGAGAAGATCGGCGGCGGCTGTGTCTTTGAAACCACCCTTACCGCCTTTAGTGATGGCGGTGCGGAGAGCGCATGTTACAACAACCTAAAGAAAGTAGGGTTAGCCTGTGTAAGAGTAACTAGGCAATAAAGAAGATATAAGTGATTCCGGGGCCGTAGCAAGCAGTGCGCCACGCTTGCCACCACGGTCTAATTCCACAATCTGGGGCTGGGGCACACCGGGGCTTCGGGTTTAATTTTCAGAGAAAGGAAAGCCAATCACACATCGTCGGGGTGTTTCTCTAAAAGGGCCTCCCTTCCTCTTGGAACATCGACCTCAGAGGCCTTTAGATGGTCGCTGACTTGCGAAAGTCGTTCCTGAGCTACGACGGAGAGGTTAGCTACGCTGATGGGTGTCTAAGCTATACAGCCCCCTACATACCTTGCAAGCTCCTGCCAGTCTGGTTCGCCATGTTGAATGAGTTGTAGAATAGTAAAAAGAGGTGTAAGACGGGTATGGAGGCTCAGTTTGCAGGGTGGGCGGTAGTTCTTATGATGTCGAAGGTCATCAATGCTGCACCTAAACGCCGAGGCAACTTCCGCTTGTAGTTAGTCAAGCGAGCGGAGCTAGGTCATCTTCACATGCGATACATTGGTTGGAAATCTGGGGTCTGTCACATGCAAGCTGCTGCCGCAGCGATCATGTGCAGAAAATGGTCTTTCCGCCTTCAACGCCATACGTTAACGGGAAGCTCCGCTAGAGGCTTTGGAGGCGTCTGTGCAGGCGTGCAGAGTGTGGGGTACAGGGAAGTATGCCCATACGTGGAAATTGCCATGAAGAATTTATATTCGAAAGCCAAGCACTACAATCGTTGACGTGTCCAAAGGGGCGTTACTACAACCTATCAACCCACCATCTTTGCTGATGTTAGCCTATTTACCCTCCCTGGCGTTGATATCTGTCAATATGGAAATGGCGCGAACAAAGATCACATTCCATGTAACAGAAAAAAATTCCCAAGAGGGACATGTAAGCCAGGAAGCCACCATACAAGTCATCTCTCTGAAGTCCCAAAGTACCTCCCTTAATATCATCCAAGCGTCTCGCCGATCCGATCCGATATCTCTTAAAAGAGCATCTTCATAAGGTGAATTTAAACACCAATCTCATAGAACGCCTCGCTTCCACCCTTCGGGGTCAAATAAAAAGCTTGCGCTGCCACCTCAAAATACCATGACCTCACCCATCATCCTCTTCTGCGCTCCTTAGTCTTCTTTCCAGCTCATCTACAATACTACCCCGTTGTACCTCTTCGTATCCTGGCGGAGGCTCTGTTGGCGGACTGAATGTCTCCTCTCGTGGGCTTGGTTGCGGCGAGGGCTGTCTAGCCGGTTCTGGCAAAACTGCTACCCCACTGTCCTGTGGTGATAGAGGAGTCGCTAAAGCGGCCGGCGGTCCAGGCTGCGGATCCTGTCCAGACTCCTCATACGTTGGTAGTTCATCTAAATGTACAGTATCCAGGTTTACACCGGCCAATGCTCCTGCACCCCGTCCACCTCCACTTTCTGACCCATCGCCCGTTATGTATCCGCTTTCTCTGGCCACTTCGACTGCTTGCTGTAAACGTTCCTTTAGTCTCTCAAAGTTAGTGTGAAAATCGAAGGCGCCCCCTTCTTTGAAAGTAATTTTGAGTTCTAGGGCAGCGTGTTGTGCAGGTATTCCGCCTCCAGAAACGGGTTGTACGATTGCTGTCCATACATTTGGGCCGAACCAAGGCGCAGTTACATGGGTGTCATGCAGGTTGAGTATTGGAGCAGCGAAGGAGTGAAGCTCGGGTGTGGGTGAGGCGGGGAGATATATTAGCTATGGCGTTCTATTGTCAGCTTGAGATTCGATCAAATCTGACCTGGCGAAGCTCACTCGTCGATTTGTAAGGTGTACGCAGCCTGCGCTGCTTTGTATTATGTATGGCTCCTTTCCTGGATATTTATTAAGACTCTGGAGCGAGAGAGTGGTTCGCGGAGGCGAGGTGTAGAGGGTCTTTTCTCCAGGTAGAGGAGTGAAGCCTCCACCCTCCGAGAGCATAACCCAGCTGTTTTTGGGCAAACGGATACGTTTTAGCATGATGACTGCAGATAACAGAAAGAACGAGTCAAGAAGATACGAGGTCAAAAGCCATTAGATTCAGGGCATGGATCGGTGAGCTTGGAGAGCTCTTCGCGGGGTAACTGGGTAACGGGGTCATGAGTCCTGAGGAAAATATACTTACTTTATGGACATGGCTGAAGGTTTTGGCGGCAGCTTCTTCTATTCCGAACAGTCGATAGCCTCTGCGAAATCGGAACTTTTGCCTTCCCGTGTGAGAGTTGAATGTGCTCGTAGGTAAGGCTGTAGCGACCAAAACGCACTGGTGACGCGACGAAGCAGCACCCACGTTGTCAAAGAAAGTAATGATGTACCGGCCCGCAGCCCGACAGCGAATCAGAAGGCGGGCAGCGGCTAAACTGCAGGTGCATGGATGATGTTTGGAGAAGATTTGGGTGCTCCGAGCAGCCGAAAATGGTGAGTAGCTGGGCCTTCCTTGCTGTCACCGTTGCTCAACGACGAAGCCAATCGCGATAAAGTAAAAACACTAGGGTCGAGCCGTATGTTTCTGTATCTAATGGGTGACCTTCATCTTTAGCAACCCTGCGCTAAACATTCCCTGACAAATACAAGTAATGAGGTACGCCTGCTCGACTCGGAGATAGCGGACTTCCGGCTGTAACCCCTGCAGACAATTGCATTTTCAAGGACACTAGAAGGAATGCGTAGAAGGCATCACACTCAAAAAGCACATCATCCATTACCAAGGGGACTATAAATAAAGAAAATCGCAATAAACTACACAGGTTCCTATGTTTCCTTTATATATCAATTAACCAGAGCGCGCCCTTACGATAGAATATTTCAAAACACTACCATTACTCTTCACCAAATCTGGAATACAAAGTGTAGTACAACCATCAACTCCTAATGTTGCTTGTGAATAACCATTAAGCTTTTCTCCAAATAGGGCTAACTCTCGCCAATACCTCATGCTGTAACGGGTGTGAAATAAATTGGCCGGAGAGGCCGACAAACTTCCAGACAGTTCCATCCTCTTGGTCTGGCGGCTCTAGCAGTTCATGTACCAAGCCCTCTGGTTCGTTGCCTTCCCAAGATTTGAACGTAAACCTGTCAGAAGTCAAGCCAGCCACTTTGTCATGGAAAACCATTCCGGCAATGCGCTTGTGGCCTGGCACATAAGAGACATCGACGCTGGTAATGTCAAGACCGGAAATGTCGAACGTGCTCCAGCGTGCTAAATTGTGTCGTTCTCCCCATCGGACTTCACCCACCATATGCGTACAGCCGTCTTGCTGCTTGTCGCCTTCATCATCCTGCAAAAACCCAAAGCTCAAGGCTCCAACAGCGTCATCAGATTTCTTGAAGAAATCATTGGTCCATGGATAACTATGGTGTTTGTAGCGATGGAATACTATCCGTCGTAGAGGATTTTTAACTCCAGTGCCCAGTGGTTCACTCCAATCCAGAGTGGAGAATGGTGTGTACTTGCTGCCAAGATTTTGACTCAACTCCGGATCCTTCGCATCGCCAACCATATCATGCCGAAACCAAAGGTCATTATCATTGGCATGTGCCTGCGTCTTGAGGTATGCAGTATCATTAGACAAATCAACGCCCGCATCATCGTGGACCGGAACTGGTAACCTTGCTTTCAATGCTTCCGGATAAGCGTAGTTGGGGCGTTTCATGCGCGTTGTCTTTGTCTTACCGAGATATTCGGCATAGGCGAGGTGGGGATGATCGACTAACCTAGAGGCCTGAGATTTTAGAAAAGCATTAGTAGATGCCGAAAAGTATGGTTCGAAGTCCTACGCTACCTCTTCAGTGATCAATGTCATAGCTTCACGGCAGAGAAGGCGTGCCTCATTCAATTCTACTGGTTCTGGTGGAATTGGATCGCGGCAATTATTGATTTTCTCGAGATCCCAGTCTTCTACCACCTCTGGTATATCATCAATAGAGAAGGTATAGGCTCGATTTATGTCGGAGTCTATTCTGTCTGTCCCATTGTATAAGGAGGGTTTGGCATTGATTGGGCTTTGCAACATGGCGTTCTGTGTTACCCGACTCGGTATTGGTGTTTTTACCGTAATTTTCGCTAATGCTTTCTTGTCCGAAGCCTTATTCGTTTGCGACGGCCTTATCCGATACCTAGATGGATCTTGGAGCACTGCATCGAAAAATTAGCCGTTATGCTACAGAGTTCACATAAAGTTGATACTTACTCTCGCCGATATTCTTCCATAGCTTCTTATATATCATAAGCGCGTCGAACAAGTCTGCAGTGTAAAGCGCGCAGGGTACATAGTTTAGGATGATGTTAGGCTCTTGCCACTTCCTTGCTTTGATCGCTTCGAGTTCTGCTTTGTTTTCCTTTGGTGTATTCTCAATATCTTTCAACTTCTGTGTCTCGAATTCTTTGTACGCCTTCCCAAGTCTCTTCCACTTCCACGCTTGAAAGCTCCTAAGAGATGAATATCTAGTTAATATGGCCATTGTCCTTGCCGAAGATCTGGCAACCATAGACGGAAACGCATTCGCGACAGCAGCGACGCTCTCAAGCGTCCATTGAACATCGGGTTTCTTGATGTCACCGCCGCCGATCCAGTTGACTGAAATGGAAATTTCTGAGTGTTTTAGTGCTTCACGATGTTCCTTATCTAAAGATTCTTTGGCACCAACTGAGAGAGGAGATGGGCCTACAGCGAGTTGGATATCGACCGCCTGTTTCACAGCTTTGAACTTTGATTTGTCATGTACTTTGACCGAGATCACTGCATTGAACTGGCCGCCCTCTAAAAATCCCGAGATAAAGCTATCGCCATAAACTTCGGTGAACCTTTCTAACGGGAGATCCTCAATCTCATTGAATTCCATGTCGTTGTTCCGAGCCTTCGCATCGTTGTTAACGGTAACGCTGACGACGTAGTTCAGCTCGCTATCGAGGACTTTGGTCTCGTTAACAAAGGAGGCATTGCCGTTTCCGTGAATTGTGCCGTATTTAATGGACATGGATGTTGAGATATTGAGCGCGTCCATTATATCACTGACATTGTCTATTGCTCGTGTTGAGTACGTCACGCTTTGGCTGGTATTTGGAGCTGGTCCCGCGGGTATGATGAATGTTGAATTTGTAGCTGGCTCGAACATGATCATGCTATGAGAGTCTTCATTGCTCGCTGACGACGACGGCTTCGTAGTCTGACCAGCGCTATCATCGGTCATGGAATTGGTTACTCCGTTCGCGGTTGTGCCTGGGTTCTGCCCAGTTGCCGGCACGCTGCCATTCGTCACAGTCGGGGAGGGAGACTCTGTTGGTAACGCAGGAGCATCTGGAACCGATGTATTTTTGAGAGGGCCTGCATCTCCCTTGTCTAGTATAGTTTGTCTAGACGGGCTCGTAACTTTAGGTCGGATATCTACAGCATTTTCGATTCGAATTTCTTGTGTGTAAGTATTGAAGCCTTGCCCTGTTTTCCATGTATCATTAGCTTAGTACTTCTCCATTACAGGCTAATCATTCTTACCAAGGCGCATAGCATTTGTGTACGGCGCCGTGAGAGACATCACGATCTCATAGAAGCCGTAATCAATCAATCTACGTTTATGGGCAACGTGAAATGAAAAAAGAATAGGAGGATAGTGAGGAGTATTAATAACCGAAGTGTAAGTTGAGCGGGTATAATCTTAATACTTGCCCCTCTCACTACGGAAACTCTTGTAAATATATGTAGTAGCGAGTAATGTGGCACAGTCAAATACCCCTAGATATGTTACTTCAGCGCCCTCAACAAGCGCCCATCAGCGTAACTCCATAGCTCCTAAGCCACTTAATCCGTCTAATGATCCAAATGACTGGGTACAGCTCACCACCTTGACTGCCAAGGGTCATGTAGCCCCCCCATAGCACAAACTATCCAAGAGTGGCGTCCACTTGGCTCAGCTCAGGCTTAGAAAAGAGCTAAAAAGGGAATCATCACACAAGAGAGCACATGCTAAGGAAGAGCTGAGCAAAGCTTGTGACCTGTTTGACGAAATGAGAGTGCACAGTGTGAGGCCTTTTTTTCTGGGGTATTCCGCTACGGCGTAATCAAGCTGTGCCACGAAAAAGAAACCAGGGCGCCTAGCTGCTCGGAATAGAGAGCCAAGCTAGGCCAAGAAATCTGGCGAGCGGAGCTGCATGCTAACCTTGTTGCCCGCAGCAAACGTGCGATAGGTATACAGGGCCGATACGGTCCAGAGCAGCCTCTATGGAATTTTCAGCCAGCCCTTCGAATAGCCAGTATTCAACACGACGGTAAGTCGCACAAGTTTTCTCACCTCGAAATCAATGACCGAACAGGATTCGTTGGAAACGGAGACAGAAGCTTTCATCAATCGTTGTTCTTAGCACGAGGTTTGCAAATGATTATGATCAATAATGAGCTGGGGGCGGACGGAAATCATCGGTAATTGAGGCTTAATGAGTAGGTGTAAGACTTGTATGAACTAGGTGGAAAAGTAAGAGCTAAACGAAGGCGGTAATTCGGTACCTAAAGAGCACATAGGCGTTCTAGAAGGATCAGGAGGATTATTGGTCACTTACGGGGCTGAGCCAATCTGACTCCAGGCCAGCAAAGACATTTTACAAGCAGTGTCCTAATCTGGGGGTACCTCGAGGCCGCGAACTGCCGTGGTGGCGCCAGAGAGCCTTAGAGCTGAAGCAGGGATGGAATGTAAGTTGCAACAGGAATATGTTCGTAGCTACCTAGTTGGTGGCGTTCTCGTCCCGAAAGGCTGTCAGAGCCTACCGGCCAATTATCGTATGGGGATTACGAATATCTACAGCAAGACAACTGGATGCCTCGGCTCCGACTCGCATTATTCGGCAATTTCACCGCCCTTGGTGTGATGGCGATATGCTTGCTAAATTATTATGTTCTGTACTATTTTAATAACATTTTAAACGTACGGGTTAGTATCACTTTTCAAACTTTACTAAGTCATCACTGTAGATGAGCTAATATATTAGCAAATTGACTCCCTTCGAACCCTTCTCAAATATTGCTTGAGATGGCACTTCTATTCCAGCCAGCGGCGCTTTTCTGGGCTGTAAAAATCGTGCCATAAATACACCCGTCATTTGCTTCTAAAAGTGACCCAGAAAAGGCCTAATTTTACCCGCTTCTGGTCATGAAAAGTCCATTAGATTATTTCAATTACATATTTCATGAGAGATGCAAGTCTAGAACCGATAGGCTGTAGAGCTAGACATGGCTGAACACTAAAGGCGGCCTCATTGGACCAGTGTATCAAGTCAGTTTTTGTATTGATAGGGCGCTGCTAGCGCACAAGTTGCTCTCCTCTATCACACATTTGATAACCAATGCCTCTAACCCACAAACCTCCCTAGTATTTTCAACAGCCCAGGCGCCGCAAAACGCACCAAAACACCAGGATCTAATAATACACTGGTCTCAGCTCTCCAAGACTTCGCTCCCCACTACTCTCTCCTTAACTACCGTTCCCACCCCCACCGCCAACGCCTCGGAACTGCTCCGCAATCAGCATCCCCAGCGTCCTCCTCCTCGGCACCGCCTGACCCTGTGCCGCCAGTATACCCGTCGCCTGACCCGCGCCAGCCTCCCTCTCACCCTCGAGCCTCCTCCTTAAGCCTTCAAAGCCCTCACGAGCGCTGTTATCGCGCTTCTCACCGACCAGCCAGCCCGGCACGCGCCACTGACTGGCATAGGGCAGGAGGTCGCGCCGATACGCCGTCCCGACAGCCCAGCCGACGAGCGCGGCGAGCGCGGAACCCGGCAGCTGACTCAGCGCGAGCTGGCAGGGCAGGACGTAGCTGAGAGTCTTAGAGGTGAGGAAGATACCGGTTTGCATGATCGAGGTAGAGCTGCCGGAGTGTGGTGCGCCAGCGGGGGAAGGCGCGGCCGCAGCGACTCTATATTTGTAAATATTTGGGATGGCGGCGTGGTACTGGACTAGCAGAGCAAACAGCATGGCCGTTGGGCCTGCAGGGAGGTGGTTGAGGCGATTGAAGGTAAGAGGGCGTAGGACTAGGGTTAGGAGAAGAGGTGGGAGTAGAGTCGTGTAGGGAAGGGTGGAGACGAGGAAGGACTGGAGTCACGCTCATGTGTTAGCTCTCGGTCGTAGAAAGGTAGAAACATAATAAGGGAATTCAAGTAAGGGATAGTTGGGGCGTACAGCGAATTTCCGACTTCCCCAGAGTCTCTCAATCACCCTCAAGTGGTAAAACGCCATTGCGGCGAACAGTACCTCTGTAGAGTTTGTATAGCATGTCTGTTCCAGCCATTAGATCATACTCTTCGTTCCATGCCAAGCCAATACTTGACCTACCTGCCACGTCAACAGTCTCCAAAACTGACCATAAACCCACAGATGCGGATCAGCTTCAATGTGAATATAGTATTTTGTATCTGTCAAACTTGCGAGCAGTGCGCTAGTAACCACCCAGAAGACCAGAAATCTGGATACCGGTGCGTTGGTGAAGCCTGAAGTGAGCATGTTGGTGGGGCGATCATTGTTTTGCGAGCGAGAATAGTAGGGGAGGGGTGCCATTCGCGGAGGTGAGGCCGGAGACACCTTTCAATAAAGTCACGTGCGCATTCCATCTCAAGAATTCATTCGGAATGATATACAACACAATCATTTTTAGCTTAATAAGTGGATGAATGAGTCTTGTCTAGCTTTGAATCAGCGCTTTTGGAATTTCGAGCTTGCTATACAAAGAGCCTCCTGGAAAAATAGTGCAGAACAACGTCCGTAAGACCCCGAAAAGACTATATGTAACAATAACACAAAAGCCAAACCGAAAGCGCCGGTTGTCAGGATGCCAGCCCAACTCCTTTTCCCAGTACCCGAACGCCAAAGCTTCACTACCTTCGCTTCCCAAAACTCCTCGTTCTCTCTGCGAAATCTTCAACGTCCTCATTGGCATTAAACATGAAGTCTCGACCCCCCGTGCCATATATCCTAGTTCCAGATGAGGGCCATTGCTGGTATTCTTTCCACCAGCCTGGAGGCCTCTCGGGTTCGGTCGTCGAGTATTCAGTGTCAAGGCTCGCCGTTGGGGACGGAGCACGGCTATTGTACGCTGGGGCAGGACGGGTGAAAAACTTGCTGCTTGTCCGTGGCGGAGGGTTGCAAGGGTCGTCGGTAGGTCCAGAGAGCTTCTCGTTAGATGACCGATTGGAGTCTCGACGGGGCTCTGGAAGCCGGGGAGACTTGATGGTTCCGCCCCCTTTGTAGAGATCTCTTAGCCCGATGCCTGGATCTGGAACAGGTGTCGCTGGCCTTGACTCGGTGGGAGGATCCAGCTTAAGCTTAGGGTCCGCAGAGCCAAATCCTGGAAATTGAAACCGCCCACCGATTTTCGGGCTGGATCTCAACGTCGGACTTTGAGTAGGTAAGGGCGGCGTAGGCTCTAGCTTCGTATCTTCTGTCACGGAAACAAGAGACATGCGCTTACGCAGTTCGTTAACCGAGCCGGAGCCATGAGATGTTGTCCTAAGAAGCGTCCGTGCCCTTGTTGAATACGGACCCAGTGGTTTTGGATTTGACTGGATCTTCGTTGCTGTGACTTTTGGAGAAGGCGGTTGGCTGTAGTAGTCGGAGTCTCTCTGGCCAGTTGAGGGCCTCGATTCAGGGATACTCCACAGATCTGATGCACGTTTCCTCGGCGAGTCCGCTTCAGCTTCTGTGCTATAGTAGTCAGACTCGCCGTTGCCACCAATCGCTGCTTTACAATTGGCTACTCGCTCTTTCAAGGTGACATTTTCGATTTCCAATCGACATATCATATCAGCTGCTTCCTCAAGCCCCGCATCTCGCTTCTCCATCTCGGTGACCAGTTCCTCATTGATCGTGAGTAGCTCCACGTACTCCTCGTGTTTGGCTGCAAGATCTTCTTCTAACCCCTGCGTTTTCTGGCGCAGCTGGTCATTATCCTCTCGCAGTTCCTCGTTATCCTCCTCTACCCCTTCTAGAGTCCTCACTTTTTCTAACGCCTCCTCTAATTCTTTTTGTATCTTTGCGTTGTGCTGCTCTAGTAAACATATGCGTAACCCAAGATCAAAGTTGCTCTTCTCAATCTGATCCTTTTTTGAATCCATTTCCCTCTGTGTAAGCTTGCGATTTAGCGCGGGGCGCTGCTCCTTCACCTCGCTTGCGCGGCGATAACGGCGCTTGGAGGCGTCATTTCCCGAGACATCTTCCTCTTCGGCATTGGCAGCCCACTCGTCTCCAGGGTGTTCAATCGGAGTTGTAGGTTGACTTAGTAAGTTGACTGGAGAAGGATTCTTAGCCTTCCTGCTGTTCAGGGCTTCTCGAAGGTACTCTGATTTTGGCTCGATTGACGTATCTCGTGTGTTCGACATGGATCGTTGTGTGCTAGATGTTGATGAAGTCAGAGACGCTCGGTGTGCCCTTCGCGATGTCGAGTCCTTCGATGGAGACGTCTTCGAGGTCTTCCGATCCATGTTTGCTGGTTGTATGTAATAAAGCTGTAACTGAGCGAAAAAGTTATGATAGAATAATGTTTCGCAAATGGAGGGATGTTTATAGGCGTCAATAAACAGAAAACAACGGCTTCACAGGGCCTTTGTTCTTTGCTCAGCCACGATACAAGCTACCCCTCCTGGACTGTGGTTCGTTGTGTTCTCACAAAGCAGCCAAACAGAGCGCCCGGCGGAATACGTGTTCCAATCGCAAAGCCGCAAAGTGCGGCGTCGTGTACGTGTCGCAGAATCAGGTGCCGCTGACATGGAGCGCTGGCTGGGTGATGGGGATGGAATGCTGTCCCAACCAGGCGGAGAGTTTAGCTTTCTGAGATCCCAACGGTGGATGCGCTAAGTTGTCTATGCGGTGCTGTCGTCAGAGACCACACGGCTGTAGCAAGGAGGAAAGTCGCTTGGGAGAGGTTCAGGCTTTGGATCCATTTTACGGACAGGTGTCGCGGAGGTAAAGACAGAGAGCGAAGGATTGCGGCGGATGGAAAAAAAAATGGTGAGCGAAGAATTGGCGGTCAGAAGAAGCAAAGCCAACGACAGCTAAGGATACTCTCGATGATGCGCTCTGACAGCGAGGCAAGAATACCACTAGACCATCCCTTGAACGAAGGACGCTGATGACTCTCGTCCGCTGGAGCGGCAACACAGCGAAGGTGCGAGAAGACAGGAAAACGTGAGCAAGGAGGACGAGACGTCTGAAATTGGGCTCACTCGGTGCCACACACTGGTGTTGCCAGCAAGTGCCAAACGCATGGGCTGCGGACCGACCTTGGCTGCGCAACGGCGAACGGCCCACTCGGCCCCAGCCTCCCTTTTCGTCTCGCTTGGACGAGGGTCCCGACAGGCGGGGGAATCGCCTCCTACTGGCCAGTTCGCATGGAGATCTCCCTTTAGCACGCCCAGAGTCACAATTGTCGGGATCCATGCAGCAGTCACTCCGCCCAAGCTCCATCACATCAGACTCTGAAGCCACTAACACCAGGAATTGCCCCTGACAAGCCTGCCATCACATCTACAACTGCCCTCTCCCCGTCGTCGGTGGACGCGGCGGCGATGTTGGTCCTGTGATGGGGAGCACCAACAACCTGAGGCTTGTGTACACTACCTTCTTATCTTATTCCCTATTCTCGTCCGGCGATCCATCTCGAAGCCGATCTTATTAGCGTTGTGACGGCTGTTTGAAGTCTCTCCACCATCACCATCTTACCCTCCATCACATCTGCTTACTAGCTGGCGCGGTAAAGGCCCTCCTAGGCTATGCCACAATGCCCATTTTCTAGGTACAAGGCGCCGAAACAACAGCCTGCGGAACAACCTCCAGCCCACATGACGCGGCTTGAAAGTGTGCCGATATCTAAATGTGAAACAAAAACTCTGAAACGTTAGAGAGCGTCGCCTAGGTATCATCACAAAGACACTGTTCACTCTTAGTCCTCTAATGTCTCATCGTGCAATTCTATAGCATCCTACGTCGCGCGCGACGTCACCACTGGGTTTTGACTGGAGTCTCGTTTCCAAACATCGACCTGGTTCGCGAAGAGCCGAGATGTTATTAAACTAATACAATCTACTACCCCTATGTGCCCTAAATATTACCATTATTCAACCCCACATGTCTACTCGCCAGTGAATGAACCAGCATCGCACAACCATTCCGTGCGTGACACCAATAATTCATCCCAAATCCTCACCAACCCTAGCGGCAGCGAGCCTAGCCTCCCACTCCTCGCGCAGTTGTTCCATCTCCTTCCAGCAGTCCCTTCCTAGCTCCTCAAACTGCTTCCTATCCCGTTCCGTCAAATCCTTCACGCCTCTCCGTCTCCCTTTCTTCCTAATCCTCTCGCCAACAACCCCACCCCAACCCCAACCTTCCACCTCTGTTCGCTCCACCCTCTCTTTACCCCACCAATCAGTAGCACTGCCCCACTTGCCCTTGCCTTCTCTCTCCTCCATGGCGTCTAATGTATTCTGTTGCGCCAGCGCCACCCATGCCGGCGCACACGCCCCGTTCCATGCTGTAACTCCATGCCATTGACTACCCAACCAACGAGCAATATAAAACGCAAGAGTCATTAAATAAGTTAAAAGGTGATGGAGAGGCATGATCCCAGTAGAGCAAATTCCAGGGTGCGTAAGATAAATCTTAGGCTTTATCGTATTCTTGTTCGCGTTGCTCATGCTTGATTTACTCTTAGAAACGCTGAGTGGTCTATTGCTGGAGAGGTACCGAGCAACGAATGGTGCCGTCGATGGCAGTTCTGCCGTCAGCGCCAGTATATCTGTCAACCGTTTTGAAGCCTCGTATGGCATGGACGAAGCCAGGCCCTGGAAGTCATGAAGTGAAAAGGTATGTGCATACGCCTCAAGACTCGACGTCCAAATGATGCGACCAACGGTTCCCTCATCCGCCTTATGTGCTGATAGCAAGGGGGCCAAGTAGTGGCAGAGAAGGTAGTGTCCGAAAACGTTGGCACAGAATACTTCACCGAGCGGTGGCTCCTCAGGCTTTTCCGTATTCCCACTCGCTGGTATTTGGGGCTTGGTAAGCCATCCAACTCCAGATACCTTGTATGATGGATAGGTTACCGCATGCACCCAATCAGTAAGGAGCGTGTAGATTGCGGTGAGCCAATCCAAGCCTTCCCAGCCTCCAATACCAGCATTGAGAATCGCCGCATTGAGTTTTGGTGTCGAATTAAGCAACCGCTCAGCATGTCTTTGTACCGATGAAATTGAAGTCAGGTCCAGTATTTCCTGTCGAAATTGTATACGGCGGTGTAACAGCATGCTGATGCCGAGGAAGGACCTCTCTGCCTTGCGACGGACATTCTGCAAGTGTTTTTGAAGTCTGGCAACTGTGTCGGTACCTTTGCGCGTATCGCGCGTCGTAATAATCAGGACGAGGGTTTGGGACTGGGGGCGGGTGTGGAGGAACTCGTCAATAAGACGGCAGCATATTGCGAAGCCTAGACCGCTTGAATGAAACAGTCAACTTGTGCGACGACAATATCGAAAATGAGAATGGGTGCATACCTGTTGGCTCCAGTCACAAGTACATAGAAGCCGTCTTCCGGCTGTGGTGTTGTGTCTGACATGGCCTAGTGCTGGTTGTGGACAAAGGGAAAAAGGGTTTCGGGTGTCCCTCGGGAGAGCTACAACGAGAATCTCCGTCCACAATACACGATCTTGTGTGATAAGGAACTCTAACGGAAACCTCGCAAACCTTCATGATTCTATTGGCGTAACTTGCAAGTCAAATATTTCTGATCGACCGGTATAGGATTCTTGATGAACTAAAACTCTTTTCTTCGCCTCTCTTGCCTCTCGACTTTCGCTCTTAATAGAAAGATCCGCCTCCAATCAGGACCAAACCCAAGTAACTCCACGCCCGCGCTGCAAGACAACCGCATTGTTAGACCCGGCTCAAGGCTTGCCAAATCCCAGCTCATAGGTGAATATTGGGGTTAGTTCTTAAAATGAATAGGGATCTTCAAAGATTAGTTCAGTTATCACCAATTCCATTTGAACCAACGGTTAAATATATCTAGCCTAATTAGCAACCGATGCCAGCAATTTCCGAGATATTTCGCTTTTGAAAGAAAGGGGCGTCATTGGTGAGGTCTTGCGAAAAGGACCTAGAAACGTTTTAATCACCCCACAGTCATCGGCAGACATTGAGCAGAAGGAATGTCACAAGCGTTAAGATACCCGGACAGGCATTCTTCAATAAATTGAACAGGCCCAGCCTCGATATAGACAGCGCATCATACTTAGAACACTCCACCAACTCTACAGACTCTAAGGTACTCTCATGATCAAATGTTAAGAAAAGGAACCGAATTATTTCCGGTAGGATGCGATCCTACTTCCACCACTGGCATAGTGAACTCCTCTCTTCCAAACGCCTCATTCGCTAGCTCCCTTCTGGACACTTCATAATCCGAGGGCTTTTCAGATGACAAGCATGAAGGCGCTTGCGATTAGCGGTGAGATATTGGCTTTATCATGTAAACTGCAGAAAAAGCCGGGCAAGGTCGCATTGGCTAGCAGAGAGGAGCCTGCATGAGCGAGGGAGATTTGCGTCGCTGTAAGAGCACGCAATTGGGGCTGACAGATCAGTCTTCTTTGGGAGTAAAGTGCGTTGTGCCATGTGTGCCATGCGACAATAAGCGCACGTATCGAGATTGTTCCTACAGGGCGGTGGGCACGATTCCAAGGGCCTTGCAGAACTGAACCGGGCATATTCATCGCCATGCCCCAGGGTGTCGGGGAGGCCGCATCCTGCAGACCGAACCCAGCAATAGTCAAAAAGGAGCTGAAAGAAAGTTGTGACGATTAAGACAGGCATGCATAACAAGCCACCATCCATGCAGGACGGAAGTTCAGGCCTCTAGAAGATTCCTACTGGAAGCCGTGGAACAATGAGCCGTCAGCCAGGACAGCCCTACTTGGGGAGCCGATCACAAGACGTTAGGGGGCGCCGGTACCGTGTTCATGGGAATTCTAGCGAAATTCAATATAGGGTTCCACCCCTTGGTATTTTACCTTTTGATCTGACTTTGTTTCGAACAGTATTTCACCAAGCAGAGCCCAACCATTCGCCGCCTCATCGTCCGGCCGGGACCTCCCCGGTACTCCCCGGTAGATAGTGGCACCATCCTCGTCATGATACTACTGTCGCTGCAGCCTGATCCCCGGCTTAAGCAAGCCAAATGATCCTCCTCCCAAACTAGTTCGCTGCTCAAACCTTAAAGCAAGTTTCAACCATCGGTTGAATTAGGATTACCATGGTCCCTCGTAAGCAAGGAATTCCCTATGTAGTTACGCTCAGCATGGTCGGTCTGCCGGAGCAAAGTGAGGATGCTTGTTTGAAGGTATATATGCAAAAACCTAGCAAACCCGTTTTTGGGTTTGTCACATATCATACGAAACAAGGGGCGCGTCGGCAGTTCGCCTTTCTCACCAGTGAGCGTTTAGCTTTCTCGTCCTGACTGACAGATGACAGCGGCCCGAACCGTCAAGCGAGTCATGAAGTTCACGCCACACCATGCCGGGCAAAGACATCGAAACACTTCGGATGCTTCGTCTGTACAGCCGAACACCGGGAATTGTTCGCCCGACAGCCGACCTTAAAGCACTTAAGGCTCTTCCTTCAAAGAACGTCTAGGGAAGACTCTCGAAAAGTACCGCACTAGGATGTTCGCCGTTTCACACTGCGTCGCCCTATCTCAAGCACGTTTTCTTGGCTTACTCACATTCCCCACCTAGAGGTCCACCGCTCCACACCACCATTCCTTAGCTTCTTTCGAGCATGCCTCGCAGACGCTAGGTCTACCCTTGTGTCGGAAGCCTCGGACGACTACCGCAAGGGGAGCAAGGCTGACGAGTCTCAGCTGAAATCTTATCTTCAGAACTAAACCAATAGTTGCCTAACATTTTAAGTTTTTCATTGCGTGTCCACGGCAGGGATTGGAGAGCGACAAGTGATGGACGTTTATGTGAGTGTGCGCGGCACATGTGATGCAAGGGAGAACGCTGATATGCTGCTCTGATGGATGCAAGCAAGTTTTGAAATTTGAATACCTCGTGTGATAAAACGCCAATAATTGAGACATTATCGCGAGATCGTTCGCCGAGGACGCATGTGAGGGCTATTTCTCGCATGCTTGGCCTTGCAGTTGCCCGAGGAGAGCATGATCAATCATGAGGGGAGAGAAAGTGAAATGAACTACATTAGCCTCAATGGATCAGGATTCAAAGACATAATGAAACGGGAACTATCGCCCAGGGAATGTGATGGGCCCTGACTCAGAGTTACACACCAGGGTGTGGAATCAAGACTCTTTTCATCAATTGTAGTTAGGATAGACAAGGCAGGCCCCTCCCAACCGCGTGTTCTGCCGAATAGCTCCGAAAATCTCGCAAGATTACCGAGGGACAATACGATAGGAGAAATATCTCGAACATCCAACAGAGTTTAGTGCTCAACATGGTACCATAAGAAGTTTGAATACGAATACAAATCGTAGGCTTTTGTTATTAGCTAGTGGGGCTACAAGAGCTAGATTAGTCTGTTAATTATCTACCCTTTTTCAGTTAGCAACCAGAGCCAGTTGTTGAAGATAACTGTGCGTAACACCTTCTCTGCTGCCCGTAACTCTTAGCACCCAAACAAAGACCTTGTTCTGAAAGACCCTTAGATATGCATTTTGATTTTTATTCACAGAAAATGAAGTATTTAATTATTTCGGTATCGTATAGGCTCTTTCGACGATAGGTATGCTTGGCACCCAAATGCTCGGTACTGCCCAGAGGTTTGCGTCTGAGACTACTATTTGGTAACACGTGGGGGCAAGCGAATGGCATCAAGCACCAAGCTGAATCGAGCTCCGTTGCATTCAGCTGCATTGATATTTCAAATTTCGAACAACCGCATGGTGAAATTCAGGCAAGTGATACCGGTGGCGGATCGGGATACTCCATAGGGCGATCGACAGTATGGTACGGCGTAGCAATAAAATCTCCGAAAGCCGTTCCGAGTTATGGAATTGCGGTGAGAAGCAACGCTTGCAGCGACGATATCGGAGTATTTAGCCGGGATATTAAAGGACCATAATGACATGGTTATCTAGTTGATCGAGTTGACATATGTGAATCTACCGATGGGCGATGCTGAGTATTTGCAGAGGTACTTGTACATGTTATTGTGTGCGTTTGTTTCATTGATTGGTGCCAACGTAGTGCCTGGCTGCATGACGGCCAGCGTCTCAAAACCGGTAGTGATGGTGAGGCAACTTATTGCGAAAATATGCCCTGCTTGGCAATGCCTTCAGAGAAAACAGTGGACCATGTATCCTATCTTGACCGCCACTCCACCTCAAACAGTGTACTATGACTCGCTGTCCCACTGCATGGATGAGATTGTGCACCGAGAAAAACGTGGCGAGCTAAACGTAGATATTCTTACAAAGTAAGAGGTCGAATCACTCGAGGTTTCGAAGCCCTGAAGCTTACATCCTTGTAAGACATATGGTGATATTTAGCTACAAGACTGGTAGCAGTCGCACAAGCCTACCCTATCCTACTTGTGATTCGTGTGACGTATGGTGTCTATGACGCAAGATCTCCAGCGTCCGGTCAAGGAGACGAAGGCTGAAGGGGCCAGAAACAGGTGTAACCCTATGCCAATTTTCCGATGGTGGCGACAATCGTGATTGACGGCACTAGGTGCTTGAGCACTGGCGATGGGGTGTCGTTGTTTAAGGGATCCTTAACCATGCAACATGCAGCAGGCTCCCGCTAGCGGACCAGTGAGAACCTGGATACGCCTGCATTGCTTCTACATTAGCGATGCCGACAACAAACGTCGGTTTGAATTTTTCAAGGCTTGAACTGAGACTTGGAGTACATTTCGCTACGAAAGGTATTTGAAGACTTTTCCCGTGGGTATTCCCATTCCCGCCGACCCTTGCGCCTTATTTGGAATAAAAACATAATCACTTAGACGGCGACGAAGACGATCCGGCCCTGCCACCTGTTTTTGGCTTCGACGACGTATCTTTGCAATCACCTGAAAAGAGGGAATTGGCATTAGCTTACAGTGGCTCATGGGTAGTCAGCAAAACCCACCGCAATTTTCGTCGAGTCTGTACTCTCTATACAAAACATTAGCTACATGCTATAGGATAGTAACAAAAATAATCCAGCCCTTACATTGCCACAACGTTTGCTGGGCATCTTTTGTGTGTCTCCTGGTACTTTGTACACCAGGCCCGTACTGTATAACGAAGATGGGTGCATTTGTAATGAACTTGAGTGTAGTCACACATTTTCGGGTGGCGGTTTGCGGGGTAGGACGGAAAGAATAGAAGTGCTTTTTCTTGGTATAAGAGCTAAAGAATTGGGGCTTGGATTTGGTTTTTCTACTTAAAAACGGTACGAGGGCGGAGGGCCCATATTAATGGCGTCTCTTCCCGTCCGTTTTTTCTGTAACGGGCGGAAACGCCCTCCATGGGAACGCACATTGAGTGGATCCGACATATGAGTGGCCATTATCTGACTGGTGACCGATTACCACTGGTAGGGTGCGCATGTTTGATGTGCTTCTGATTTGGGAGTACGACGGACGAGGATGTCTCCTGGAAGGGAAGGGGACTATGAGCTGACCGGGAATGCAACCAGGCCATGGCGCCTGGCAACATCCGCATTGTTAAACTCACACATGGCTAGTTGATCTACGTCCTGGGTTCCACGTTGGCAGCTAACATGGTCCCGCGTGCGCGGAATGTTGGCCGAACACTGCAGGCCCACGACGACGGACATAGGCGACTTGGTGGGAATGAGGCTCTCCCTCCGCTTGGCTGACTTGTGGCTCGGCTATGCCCTTTCAATGCACAGGCGAGCAAATCCGTGCGCACCGATGATTGTAACTATACTGATGAGCTCATTCGATACCAAATAAAACCCTGCTTAAGGCCTTGCTTAAGGCCTGCTTAAGGCCCTCGTCATCACTCTCTGGCTATCCTTGAAATTGGGAGGGGTACCTTGATAGGCAACAAGTTAAGACCGAGCCTGTCATGAGCTAATGCCATGTTCCGCATCATGCCGATGAGCACTGAAGCATTGAAGAGCGAAAAAGGCATCCCTCCGCCGGTGACTGCTTACCAGGATAGGCACTGATACCTAGCGAATAGAGCAATTTAAAAATAATGTTTTTTTTATTCTTATTAGTTCGAGATACGCACATATGTCCGGTGGACCTTGCTGTGAATCCGGGCTTGTCCCAGAGCCCGGGACTGGGACAATCCCACCTATGAGGTAGTTGGGATGCGTACCGGTAAACCGTTAGAGTCCCTGAATAGTCCCAGCCAACGCATGATTATCTCAGCTTCATGCCTGCCTCGTGGGGGAAGGGGCCTGTGCGGCGGCGGAGGCCAAAACCGTTGTCGTGTTTCGCTCAGGCTTCAGCCCTTATATCCAGCCACTACTTTTGGTCCGCGAGGCATGAATCGCGTATCCGCAAGACACGGTAAAATGCCGAGGGAAATGACAGGAGCGACAGGCAGATACGCTCGTAGGAATCTTGGCCACTCGTCCATTTCACCCAACAAGTTAACACGCCGCTGAGCAAATGTTATGCCACTGCGAGCCGAACTAACTGAAATCTGGCAGCGGTATCATGGCTGTGGGTCGAGCAATATTGAGACAGCCATCGGTAGTCCGCGAAGTCTTCCAATTTGTCGATTTAAGAAGTGATCTGGAGTTCTAGAACCGTTTTCGGAGCACGTCATCATGTACACGACCTGCCGCATGAAAGGTCTTTCGAAGGTGAGCTGTTTGCATCAGTCTGGGCTGATGCAAGTAAGAGGTAACGTCTTCAGTACTAGCCAGTCCATTTATCATTCGCTAAGCACTTCCAGACGACTACTGTTGTACAGAAATCGACGATCTTCAAAGCACGCAGGTCTAATCGTGACCAGGCGTGGCCGAATCTAGCCCTGCTATGATTAACGTCAGCGGTGTGGCAATACTCTTCAGCTAGCCTGGCGCTAGTTGCTGCTACAATACTCACAAGACCGTTGAGGCCCCCCAACTGCCCGGTTCATTAAATAGGCAGAAAGGTTTTTCTTACTTCGTCCCTGCCGCGCCCAATAAGTGTTTCAATCCACGCGCCTCGTTCCGTATTCGTGTAGCTGGCCGAATTTGCTATGATTCAGCCTGAAAGGGTAATGTACTGTCGAAGATAACGGCTTTCTTGTTGCTTTTGGTTGGGGAGGCTTCATTACCAAACTTTTTTTCGAATACCCCTTCACCATCGCTGCATTATCCAAAGAGACGCCACATGGAAAGAACTGACACACAGTACGATACGAGATTTTCTATAGAGAGAAGTAGGGATATATAGGGCAAAATGATTGCAATGCACCATGGGAACTGGTGCTCGTGCCGGTACAGCATCATCCGCTCATGTCAGAAGACGACATATGAGACGATATCGCTAGTCCGAAAATATCGGAGAATAAGACATCGGAGATAAAGCAAGCGGCCACATGGAGGTATATAACATGCTCAACTATCAAAAATCCCCATCATACTCGTCGGTGTCAAGCCAACCACGACACATGTCCACCGCTCGCCCCCACTTTTTGAACATCTTAGCACTCTCTTCCCTGGAGATATTCGGCTGGAAAATCATGCGGTCTTTCTGGTTGATCTCTTTGAGTTCATCGAATTCCTTCCATATATCGACAGCGAAGCCGGCTGCGAGGGCAGCTCCTAAGGAGGTGGTCTCTCGCATGGCCGGCCTGTTAACGGGGATGCCGATGATATTTGCTTGGGT
Source organism: Glonium stellatum (assembly GCA_001692915.1). Classification (NCBI taxonomy): domain Eukaryota; kingdom Fungi; phylum Ascomycota; class Dothideomycetes; order Gloniales; family Gloniaceae; genus Glonium; species Glonium stellatum. The sequence continues at coordinate 56,467 of KV749839.1, forward strand.
CTGTTTCATATAGTTCGCAGAAGTCCAGAAAGAGGATGGAAGAAGTTCCAATATACTTACCTGCATGCATAGATTGGAATTGCTCATCCCTCCATCAACCGCAAGTTCGGCAAGTTTGTGACCACTGTCTCGTTCCATAGCATCCAGAATAGCCTTCGTCTGGAAGCACGTGGCCTCAAGCGTAGCTCGAGCTATATGCCCCCTTTCAGTGTGATGGGTTATTCCGAATAGTGTTCCTTTAGCATCATCGATCCAGTATGGGGCGAAAAGCCCACTGAATGCTGTCACGAAGACGCATCCCCCATTATTCTCGACAGTCGCTGCTAGATCGCTGATCTTATGGGAGTGAGTAATAAAGCCCATGTTGTCCATCAGAAATTTCACCCCACTCCCAGCAACAGCTATGCTGCCCTCTAGAGCATATACAGGCTTCCTATTACGACCAAAATCATACGCGATAGTGGCTAGAAGGCCGTGCTTAGAAATCACAGGTTTTTCACCAACGTTATATAGCAAGAAACAACCTGTACCGTACGTATTCTTTGCCGAACCAGGAGAGAATCCCTGCTGGCCAAAGAGGGCAGCAGATTGGTCTCCTAAGCAACCCGCAATGCGAACACCCTTGAGAGAGCCGGAAGCCATGACACCGAAAGATTCTGGGCAGGATGACGGTACAATTTTGGGCAGCTTGATCTTTTCACGGTCTAGCTCAAAGAAGCGCAACAAACCGTCGTCATACTGAATAGTCCATAGGTTCATGAACATGGTCCGGGAAGCATTTGTTGCGTCGGTGACGTGGACGTTGTTCGCGCGCCCACCGTTCAAATGATAGAGCAACCAAGTATCAATGGTCCCGAAAGACAGCCGACCTTCGTCGTAAGCCTTACGGACTTCATCTACATTGCGAAGGAGCCATATAAGTTTGACAGACGATGGGTAGGTCGATAGAGGCAGACCACAGATCTCCTGGAGTTTATCTGCGCCTTTCTGGCTCTTCAATTCACGGACCAGGCCCTTAGTTCTTGTGTCCGGCCAGGCAATGGCATTATGAAGTGGTTCACCAGTATTCGTATCCCACACAACAGTTGTTTCGCGCTGGTTGGTTATACCAATGGCTTTGATGTCACATATATCATACCCTTGTTCCACGAAGGATTCTACTGCTTTTTCTATGCATTCATGAACTGAGGCGATGATTTCCATGGGATCATGCTCATGCCATCTAGTCGCTATTTCTTAGTTGTCTATGTATAAGCGACGAAGATTGCAAGGGCACTTACCCAGATTCCGGATATTTCTGAGTGAACTCGATCTGATGTTGTGCGACGGGCTGGCCGAGTCCATCAAATATGATAAACCTTGTACTTGTGGTTCCCTGATCTATTGAACCAATGTAGAATTTCTTTAATTTTTTTTCGTTCAGATGTGTTCCCTGAGACTCGGACGTGTTTTCCTTCGAGATTGGCTCCGAGTTTGTTGAGCTCTCTGCCACTTTCTCTATAGACATTGTGTTGTGTATCCTTTGCGATCCGCGCTACTATATGTCTTCCGCCCGCTAGCCAAACGGCAATATCATCCGCACGTAGGTAGTGTCGGTAGTGGGTCGGTGGTGAGGATGTGTAAAGCTGGCGGCAAAAGTATTCGGAGTAGATGCGTCCCGAGAACTGGACGGCTTGCTAGGTATGATTTGGATGAGGCAAGCGGAGAGCTGAGGCAGTGCTCTAAGGATTCTAGGGGGCAACGTAGGGGACAAAACAATAAATTCTAGATGAGGTCATTGCGAATACGGAGTTCATGGGTGGATGGCAGCACGCGACTGACCCCTTTTGCGATGGGCCGAATAATATGATACTTTTGCCATGAGCTCAGAGAGAGATCGCGGGGTAAACGACGTAAGGCATCAATTGCGCGCGAATCATGTGAAAGAAAATATGCGTCTGAAGGAAACTCCGTCAATCAGAACCCCGCATGTCCCCTAATAGGTAAGCCCGTTTTTTGGTATGTCGCATCTCGGTAAAACTCCCCTTTGCGCTAGTTCTGTCGCGACTGGAGCCATTCATTGCCTCCCCTAAGCTCTGTCCCACGCGCAAAAAGTAGGTACTGGCCGAATAGGCATGCGGCTGAAGATGGGAAAGGATCATTAGCCTCTAGCCGCATCCTATAGTAATTAAAGGGTATGCGTATTCTCAGCTCCACGACGATGCTACGGTACATATCTACATACCTATGTCGGCGCCACCTCCCCTTCCCCCTCGCCCCCTCGCCCTAGCTTAAGCAGCGAAGTGGGTACAATCAACGGAGAAATTGCGTGCCACGAAATCCGAATCGCAACAAAAGCAAAAAGAAAAAATAGCTCCCCCACCAAACAAGTCGCTCTGATATCGGAAAGATCCTAAATAAATTCCAATTTCCTCTTTTGGAGGTGCCGAAATCATCTACTGGTGATAGTTTGCTTGATTCCAACTGGCCCTTATCTCCAAAGTCACTGCTAGCTACTTCATTCAATCTTCAATCACTCTTTGTCACTGCTATTCTCTTCCTCCCCTTCATCCTCTTTCACTTTTTGTGCCCTTATGGCTTCTTCCTCCTGGGCCAAGGTCTCTTGTGCGGAGTCTTTAAATGCCACGAGCCTGTCAACAGTGCTGGGAACTTTGCCAACGCGGTTAGCAACTTCCCCTCTGCCAATGAGGCTGACGACAATACTCGCGCCGACAATGAATGTGAGGATAAATCGGTACGTATTATACCAAGGTGGGGTCCAGCCGATGTAGGTGGCACGCGTATCGACGTAGTAGAGGGCCGTGAAAGCAAGGAACTGCGTGACTAGCGCGTGCTCTACGGGCATAAGTATAGTTGGCCAGGCTACAGCAGGAGCAACAACTCCAATTGCATATCGCTTATAACCTTGATAGCCTCCGTATCCCGCCCACTCGAGACCCCAGTGTATGGCTCCAAGAAAGGATATTATCTAGAATCTGATCAATGACCAAGGATTTTCGTGTCGCTTCGTCTACGATCACCTACCACAGCTCCGTATCCAATCTGTAGCGGCTCCAGAACGTGAAGCAATGCCTCCGCGGTTTTGGGAGACAGAATAGACCCAAGACCAGTGGCTGTAGCATGATTGATCTCCCAAGCACAATAAACGGTGGATAAAGAGGTCGCTAGGTACGGCAGAACGCCAGCTAGACCGATTGTGTAAGCTTGGCGTGGAACGTCGGCGAGCGAGAACGTTTCTTTGATAGTATTCTACGGTGCACGTGCTGTTAACTCATAGTCGATACTAACGTAACAGAGGCCGACTCACAATATCATGTTTGATCCCAGCCATCATGTCGACATCTTTTTCTGCCTCTGGAGTAGCGACTTCTCCAAGCACGGGATGAATGGAGGATGTCGCAGACACCGTCTCGGGAGTTGGCTCGATCTTCTGATTTGCAATCTTCTCCTCGTGCTTCTTGTCAATCTTGTCCCAAGGGGTCGACGTCACTGTTCGTTGAAATACTGCTGCTTGGATGGGTGTCAATTGATTGATTATATGTGGCTGAGGCCGTTTCTTGCTCAGCGAGCACAATTTTGAGGTCCACTGTACTGGAGAAGTTGATCCACTCAGAGATGTCCGTACGGGGTGCACTGTTGATGCTTTGAGAGAGCGAAACATGGCTCGCGAAGCTCCGGTGCGAAGCATCATTGTGAATGCGGGGCTGAGGAGTGTTAGGGAGAGTAAAGAGAGAGCTTGAGCCTAGCTTTTCCTCTGCAAATCGATGCGGTGCAGGGATACGAGCTGGTGTTGAGGAGGGGGAACCGCCCCCGAATATGAATGGAGGAGCTCTCGCAGTAGCTTGATTCTCCCTGTTGTTCAGCGAGCTTTCCATTAAGAATGACGTCACAGTGGCTGTCTTGCTAAGCAGCTGGCAGCCAAGACTTTGTCACGTGTAGTTCACAGGAAGTTCCGGCTTGTTCAACTGCTCTGTTGCCATTATTCCTCATGGTTCGTTGTTTGTTGTCTATGGGGAAAGCATCACTTGAGCAGTTGCTGTTGGATGCCTGGGCAGACAGCTACCGACTGGAGATGACAAACACTATAGCAAACTACCTAGGGACTTCAAATGCCTCTTTAACAAATCTATTTGTAGATGGCCTAGGCAGTTGAAAGCTCTCGATATTCCTCCGCCCTTTGGGTGGTTGGCGTATACGTTGCGAAAATGGTGAGGATTGGGCTGAAAGGCAGCATGCAAGGCTGAGGTGTGATGGGTTGAAGGGCTGGAGGGCGGCGGTCCTTGCGCTGAAGACGGAAGCTCTGAGGGGCAGTCGCTTCGGTAACCCAGTTGGGCTGGTGGGGCGAGGTGACGAAAGAGAAACAGCTTCGAAGAAGATGGAATCAGCTTCAAGGCGCATTTTGACGGCACAATGAGATGAATGGGGCCTTTCCTCGGACTTTTTGGTGAAAATGCGTTGCCCCAGCGGCCAGGCAGGCGCGATAAACGGCTGTAGGCGCTGCCAGAACCGTCGTGGTAGCCCTAGAAACTGCTGGTCGGCTCATGGAATCTTCTCGAAAGTGACTTAAAACTTCACTGCCCACCGCTCCTCACAGCCATAAAGCACTCGCTCGCTGCCCTCTTCTCTTCTTTCCTCCATCGAACTCTACATCCACTCGAGCAAAAACCTCGCATTCCACAGGGCTTGACTTTGGAAGCAAGTGCTGTCATTCCAATACTCCCAAACACCTCTTTATACCCCTCAACTCTTCCTCATACGATACGCCTCTAATAATCTGCACATTTCGCAACCATGGCACCTGCGGTATGTACTTGAATCTGAACAACTGCTATAAAGCTTGGTTACTAACATTACATAGATAGGAATCGATTTGGGGACGACCTACAGCTGTGTTGGTATTTTCCGTGATGATCGTATTGAGGTATGTTTATTCCACCCCCCCAAACCACCTAAGATATCGGACAAATAACTAACTTGTCAATAGATCATAGCAAATGACCAGGGAAACCGGACAACGCCCTCATTTGTGGCGTTCACCGATACGGAGCGCCTTATTGGTGACTCCGCGAAGAACCAAGTCGCCATGAACCCAGCCAATACCGTCTTCGATGCGAAGCGTCTTATCGGCCGCAAGTTCGCTGACCAGGAAGTGCAAGCCGACATGAAGCACTTCCCATTCAAGGTCATTGAGAAGGCCGGAAAGCCAGTGATCCAAGTCGAGTTCAAGGGCGAGACGAAAACTTTCACACCAGAGGAGATCTCTTCGATGGTCTTGACGAAGATGCGGGAAACTGCCGAGTCATACCTTGGCGGCACAGTCAACAATGCTGTCGTCACTGTTCCTGCTTACTTCAACGATTCTCAGCGACAAGCAACAAAGGATGCTGGTCTGATTGCTGGCCTTAACGTTCTTCGAATAATCAACGAACCCACTGCTGCCGCTATCGCGTACGGTTTGGACAAGAAGACAACTGGCGAGCGCAACGTCCTCATCTTCGACCTGGGTGGTGGAACATTCGATGTCTCTCTTCTTACCATTGAGGAGGGTATCTTCGAGGTTAAGTCGACTGCTGGTGATACTCACTTGGGTGGTGAGGACTTTGACAACCGCCTCGTGAACCACTTCGTCAATGAGTTCAAGCGAAAGCATAAGAAGGACCTGACTGCCAATGCTCGTGCTCTCCGTCGTCTACGGACTGCTTGCGAAAGAGCTAAGCGCACCCTCTCCTCATCCGCCCAGACATCAATTGAAATCGACTCCCTTTACGAGGGCATTGATTTCTACACCTCTATCACTCGTGCTCGCTTTGAGGAACTTTGCCAGGACCTCTTCCGATCAACCATGGAGCCTGTAGAGCGTGTCCTGCGCGACGCCAAGATCGACAAGTCCTCTGTTCACGAGATCGTTCTTGTCGGCGGCTCCACTCGTATCCCTAAGATCCAGAAGATGGTCTCCGACTTCTTCAACGGTAAGGAGCCAAACAAGTCCATCAACCCCGATGAGGCTGTTGCCTATGGCGCCGCTGTCCAGGCTGCCATTCTGTCTGGTGACACCTCATCCAAGTCTACCAACGAGATTCTGTTGCTCGATGTCGCTCCGTTGTCTCTTGGTATTGAGACCGCCGGTGGTGTTATGACTCCTCTTATTAAGCGCAACACCACCATCCCCACGAAGAAGTCCGAGGTCTTCTCCACGTTCTCCGACAACCAGCCCGGTGTGCTTATCCAAGTTTACGAGGGTGAACGTGCCAGGACGAAGGATAACAACCTCCTCGGCAAGTTTGAGCTTACCGGAATTCCCCCAGCACCTCGCGGAGTTCCCCAGATCGAGGTTACGTTCGATGTTGACGCCAACGGCATCATGAATGTCTCTGCCCTTGAGAAGGGCACTGGTAAGACCAACAAGATCGTCATCACCAACGACAAGGGCCGCTTGTCCAAGGAGGAAATCGAGCGCATGTTGGCGGAAGCCGAGAAGTACAAGGCTGAGGATGAGGCTGAAGCTGCCCGCATCAGCGCCAAGAATGCACTTGAGAGCTACGCTTACTCTCTGCGTAACACCATGGGCGACTCTAAGGTTGATGAGAAGCTTGATGCTTCGGATAAGGAGAAGCTGAAGGCCGAAATCGACAAGACCGTTTCGTGGCTCGACGACAACCAGCAGGCGACCAAGGACGAGTACGAGTCTCAGCAAAAGGAGCTCGAATCAGTCGCCAACCCAATCATGATGAAGTTCTATTCCGCAGGTGGGGAAGGCGCGGGTATGCCTGGTGGTATGCCCAACATGGGTGGTGCCGGAGGATTCGGTGGAGCAGCTCCTGGTGGTGGAGCTGGTCACGACGACGGTCCTACTGTGGAGGAGGTCGACTAAGCTGTTCCCTCGTTTGAGTGGTCTCCTTGGTTGTCTCATTCTGCATAGATCCTCTTCGATTGGGTGGGTACCGGAGTTTAGCGGCTGATAGAGCCCAATTTTTATTATATTGGGGCTTTTCACTCTGGTTTGCATGCTTAGGATGAACTTTTCTTTTTTTCTCTTATGAATGTCACGAAGGGCGGAAAAGTTTCTGCACCGGTGTATGTACTCTACAGTAATGATGCAGGTATTTGCACAAATTAAGAACAATTCTCAATAATTTGAACCATATAAGTTATGATTGATTCGAGCAGTGATATATCTAAATTTGCCCCGAATATCGCACATCTACCAATAATAAAAGCTGTTAACAACTGACGCTTTATACAGATTATTCCTCGCTAGTTCCCAATGCTGTGATAACGCCCTAATACTCCAAATGTTGTACAAAAGTTCGACATAGGCTTGAGCGTGCTTCCCTTGATTTAACCGTCTTACTTTACCTGCGCCGCTTCTTGACTAGACCAAGCCTCATCTGGATCCCTTTCGAACGCACCCTCTACCGGTTCTGTCCTGACTTGCCAGACATCTTCACTGCTTGGCCCTAACTTATACTTCGCATCGCGCTGTCGATAATGCTCTTGTATCATCCGTCTTCGCTTCTCCTCAGGCTGACTCTTCGTCCGCATGCAGAACCAGAATGCTGACCAATGCTCGCTGCAGGATCTTAATTCACCATAGCGGTATATGTTGTTGAACTGGCCGCCGAGAGACTGGCAATAGAATGCGCTATCGAAGGCCTGACGGCAGGACATACTAACTGGGTAGAGGGAGGATTCCTGGGGGGTGTCTCCTGAGGTATTGGGAAATCTTGAGGGGGGCGTAGGCGGGGAGGGGGATGGTATGTCGCTGCCATCAGTTAAGGCCGCACGTGTGGAAGAGTGTTGGGTAGATTCGGAGGAGAGGGTCGAAAGGAAGGATTGGAGGTCTGCTTCGGCTTGTTCATCACGGGTTAGGAGCTTGGATGGTCGAGGAGGCGATTGTGGATCGGGGAACTGCGTAGATTGTGGTGTTGGCTTTGATAATGCGTTTGGAGGAGCCGTTGCTTCGGACAGCTTTGAATTTCGGTGGTTAGAATCGGAGCTCCACCACCAGCCCATTGAAATTGATTAAAAAATTTCTTGACTAGAAATTTCTGAAAGACTTTAGGTTGGCCACGAGGATTGCGCGTTTGAATACACGAACTTAGTTTGGGTAGATAGTTATGTTTGGGAGCCACAGTGTAGTTTGGGCAGGAAACTAGCAAAGAGCGCGAAAACTTAGCGCAAACCCCCGTCCGCAGAGCAGAACGCCAAGAGGAGAATAAAAGCCAAGCACCATATATTTGCTTCGGATACCTCAGGTATAGTATTTAAATAAATCTCGAGTGAAGCATAAAAGCAAGCTCAGACTTTAGTCGACGCGTTAATATAATCATCGCGATTCCCCCACGACCGAAGGAGTTCACACGCTTCAGTTCCGCATAGTTTAAAAAACAAAAGAGCCCATTAACAATTTACATTTCTTTCCTACATTTTTGCGTATAGGTTTCCGGCAGCTTCTATTATATATGTTAGATCGACGACCTTCTAAAATTGAGAAGGAGCTTGTATAAAATTCTCTAAGCGGTGCAACCAAATCCGTTCTCATGAAGTCCAGAATGAACTACAGAATATCCTCGGACGCAGCGAGACGTAGGTGGAGAGAGCCGACACGTGACGCGGGAAACGCGAAAAACACCGACGTCACTTCCTATTCCAGGATTGTAAAGAGGCCTAGAGGGCAACCCTCGACACTCGATCCTTCAATCTCAGCGTGTCCTTTCCGCGTCTTCTGCGTTTCTTTGCCACTATACTCTCTTCTTACGTCTTCTGTCTTATTTTTCGTCGTGTCCTCCTATTATTGATCCGACTAGAGCAACTGTGACACAGGAGGCTAGGTATGAATTATACCTGAGGCCCCGCAACGTGTTTACTCGTCATCCACACCCCACCACACCCCTCCGCAAAGCCTTCTTAGGTGTCCCTTATGATTTCACGAATTTGAACGACGTAGCGAATCCTCTCACCTAAATATACGCCCACTCTTTCTTACCTTCGGCCCGGGTAACGGCCAGTTCCTCTCAACATGCTTGAGGGACTCGTCGCCAACTTGCTTAATCGATTTCTGGGCATGTACGTTCGAAATTTTGATGCGAAACAACTGAACGTAGGGATATGGTCTGGAGACGTCAAATTACGAGACCTTGAATTGCGCCGAGAAGCCCTAGACCAGCTTCATCTCCCTCTGAACGTAATCGAAGGCCACCTCGGACAGCTTACACTACAAATACCTTGGTCGAACCTACGGGGGAAACCACTGAAGGTCAACATTGAGGATGTTTTTCTTTTGGCTGCCCCAAAGGAAGATGCGGAATATGACGCGGCGGAAGAAGAACAACGAGCGCATGCTGTGAAGATGGAAAAGCTGGACAGCGCGGAGCTGCTGAAGGAGAGGAACACCGAGGGCATGAGCCAGGAAGAGCAACAAAAGAGCCAAAGTTTCACTGCAAGCTTAATCACAGCCATCGTTGACAATGTCCAAGTCAGCGTTAAAAATATCCACATCCGATACGAGGACTCAATCTCAGACCCAGGGCATCCCTTTGCACTAGGGGTTACGCTTGAGGAGTTCAGTGCGGTCAGCACGGATGAAAACTGGAAACCTACCTTTATCCAGGGCACATCCGGCTCAACTCATAAACTGGCAACACTTGGTTCTCTTGCAGTGTACTGGGACACCGATGCCACACTCATCGGCACTGGAACAGGAACTCAGGATGGCAAAGAGCAAGACATAGATCATAACAAATTCATTGACCAGTTCCGGGAAATGATTGTGAGAGGCGACAATCCAAAAGTTGGAGACCACCAATTTATTTTGAAACCTGTCAGCGGTCGCGCAGGCTTGGAGATGGACAAGACCGGCAAATCTGATAGGCCAAAGATGAAAGCCCGTTTGTTGTTTGACGAGCTCGGGTTCGTAATCGATGAGGATCAGTACCGAGATGCACTGATGCTCGTTGATCTTTTCCATTACTTCATCCGTCATCAAGAGTACAAAAAGTTTCAGCCAAAATCATCTCCGAAAGAAGACCCTCATGGCTGGCTACGATTTGCTACAAAGGCAGTACTCGACAAGATCCACGAGAGAAATCGAAAATGGAGTTGGGAATACTTCAAGGAGCGCAGGGATGATCGAATACGCTACATTGAGCTATTCAAAAAAAAGAAGAAGGATGAAAAGCTAACGCCGGCAGAGTCAACAGAGATTGACAAACTAGAGAGGAAGCTGTCGTACGAGGACCTTCGGTTTTGGCGTTCCTTGGCAAGGAATCAGCTACGCAAAGAGAACGTCGGCGTTAAGAAGCCTCCGCCTAAACAAAGTTGGACTTCTTGGGCGTGGGGAAGTAAGCCCCAGCAGCAGGAACAGGAAGCCGATAATAGCCAGATGACAGAGCAACAGCGTAAAGAGTTATATGATGCCATTGCCTGGGACGAAAAGAAAACGATTGCAGAAGCTGTAGATATGCCAAAGGAATACGTGAAGATGGAAATCAACATGAGCCTTCGGACCGGTAGCTTCACTCTTAAGCGTGATCCTCATGGCAAAGCCACAGAAATACTACGGCTTTTATTTGATTCGTTCAGTACCACCGTCTTGCAAAGAACAGACTCGATGCTTGCTAAACTTAGTCTCGAAGGCATGAGACTATACGACGGGACGACTGAAGGAAGCCTTTTTCCACAGATAATTACTATCAAAGACGCTCCTTCCATTCCAGATGAGAAGCGTATTGAGGAGCTGAACGACGACGAAAGCTCGAAAGAGGACCCGGAAGGAGAAGATGAAACCGAAGACCCCTTCTTCCAGCTATCGTTCGAGAAGAATCCTCTCGATGGCAGTGCTGATACCGCTCTTACCATGAAATTGAAAGGAATGGAGATTGTCTACAACCCGATCTTCGTTGTAGAAGTCGCCAAGTTTTTCAAGCCCCCTGAGCGACATATGGAATCTATTGGTGCTCTTATGGAAACCGCTGGTGCTACAGTTGAAGGAATACGACAGCAGACACGAGCTGGCTTGGAGTTTGCTCTTTCCGAACATAAAACCATTAATGCTCAACTGGATCTTCAAGCTCCACTCATCATCGTTCCTGATTCTGTAACCGAGAAATGCAGCATCTGCCTTATTGTAGATGCAGGTCATGCAAGTGTAACTAGCGATCTCGTCAACAAGGAGACTCTTCGTGAGATACAGTCGAAGCAAAAGCAACAATACACGGAAGAGGATTTCAAACGTTTGGAAGGCCTAATGTACGACAAGTTTCTGCTAAAGCTAGATTCTACCCAGGTTCTTATTGGGTCGTCAATTGAAGAAACCCGCGCCCAGCTCCAAGAGAAGGCCACTTCTAAAGACCTCCACATTGTCGATCGCATCAACATGGACTTCAAAATTGAGATATGCATTATCCCCAAAGCCTCCGACCTTACTAAGTTTCGGATCTCGGGCAATTTACCGGTCCTACACGCCTCGGTGTCTGATGCAAAGTACAAAAACCTTATGAAACTGATTGATGTGGCAGTCCCGAAATTCGAGAGCGATGAAGGAAACAAGGAGGCTGCCAATGGTTCAACCAATCCATCGAATACCAAACCCACAGGCGAGTCTGAGCATGATGATGGCCCGTTGGGAAGACCACGATCCAAGTCTTTTCAGTTTTCAGCAAAAGAGCGTGAGCTTGTCATGGAAGAAGACGTCGATTCATCCAGTGAGAAAAGCTTCAAACAAGCTTCTGAGGGAACCCAGAAATCTGAGATCCCGCTTCACCAACGCAATTTCGAGTTCAAGTTCACTGTGGACAAGCTTCAGGGCTCACTCTACCGCTCAGACCCCGAAGGCAAGAAACCAGATCAATTACTTGTAGAATTGATTGCCGAGCAATTTTACCTCGAGTTCTATCAAGAGCCTTTTGACATGGTTGCTAAGGTTCGCCTTAAAACGCTCGCGGTAGAGGACCATGTTGAAGAAAACCCTCTACCTGAGTTCCGTAATATAATATCTTCAGAAGATGTTTATTCGTCAACTCAAAAGGATCTTTTCGCACTCAAGTTTGTGAAAGTGAACAAAGAGTCTCCCGAATTCATGTCGAAATATGAGGGTATCGCAACCAACCTAGACGTCGCAGTCTCGACTATTAACTTAATCGTAACTCGTAGAACTCTATTAACCCTCCTGGACTTCGTACTGATAACGTTCACAAATCCGGGCAGTTCCGATGGTTCTAACGAAACCCGAGTGATTGCAAAGTCTGAGGATCAGCAAGAGGTCGTCAAAGTCAATCCACCTGACGCTGACAAAATTCGAATCAAAGCTGAACTCAAACGAATTTCTGTGATTCTGAACAATGATGGAATAAGACTTGCCACGCTTAGTTTGGACTCGGGAGATGTTGGAATATTCCTCATGGGCAAGACAATGCGCATTAGTGGAAGACTGGGTGACCTCTCCCTAATAGACGACATCAATCAAGGTGTATCAGCAGAATCATCTCTACGCCAACTTGTGACTATTGAGGGTGAAGATCTGGCTGATTTCAGTTATGAAACCTTTGACGCTGAGTCAGATATCTATCCCGGGTATGACACGTCTGTTACTCTCAAAACCGGTTCTATCAAGATCAATTTTCTTACAGAACCATTCCGGAAAATTATGGACTTTGCTGTTAAGTTCGGCAAAATGCAAGCCATTTTCAATGCTGCACGTCAAGCCGCCGCAAACCAGGCCAGCCAGATACAGGAACAAGCGAACAAAATGCATTTCGATATTGTTATCAGCACGCCAATTGTGGTCTTCCCGAGGATGGTTATCAGTGACAAGCCAGCTCGAGATCTGCTAACTGCCAACCTTGGAGAGATATATGCCAAGAACACGTTCGTTCCGCTGGATGATTCAGGGTCATCAGACATTGCGAATAAGCTTTCAGCAGGTATAAGAAACATCAGGCTGACATCAAATTTGCACTACGAAGATGATCAATCAGAAGAGCTTGAGTTGATCGATAAAGTGGACTTGGATTTCAAGATCACTTACATCGAACATAGGCCCGAACATAAGCGACCAGATCTTGAAATTGAAGGCTTGATGTCGGACATGAGCCTTAAGCTTACACAGGAACAACTCAAATTTATGCTAGAGCTTGCCAAATCCGTGCCCGCTGCTTTCACTACAGAAGCCGAAGAAGTAATTGAAGAAGATCTGGAACGTGAGTTGCCTGACTCCACAGTAGAACCAGCAAAGGCCATCAAAGGCAGCGAACCAAACTCCGATAAGAATTCTAGTGAAGTTATTTCAAGTCAGAATCCTGAACTACGCACTAGCCCTGAGAAGTGGACGAAACTAGATTTCATCTTTAAAGTCGGAGCAATTGGTCTAGAATTGATTAAGTCCAAGGAAAACGAACCCGTGGGAGAGATTGAGACTTGCAGTCTATCGAAATTCTCTCTAAACGAAACCAACGTCAAGCTTCGAATGATCAGCGACGGTGCCTTAGAAGCAGAATTGGTAGTTCAGTCATTTACTATTAGGGACAGTCGCACTCAGGAAACAAACAAGTTCCGGAAGATTATGTCTCTCATCAACGATGATGTCAAACAGCAGTTTATGGCAAGTGTATCAATATCCGGTGGCCAGGAGAAGAACTTGATTGCGATCCTTACAATCGATAGTCCAAGGATTATTCTAGCCCTGGATTATCTTTTTGCTCTTCAGGATTTCGTAAACGCTGGATTTGCAACCGATGAACCCTTGATAATCGAAGAAGAATCGGACGAGGATGGTCTTACCGATGCGGAAAGCACTCCTAGTGCTAGGTCTGGTGCAGGTACAAAGACCCCGCAAGCGCAGAGTGGTACTTCCGGTAATGAAGAGGAATCCGGCATGACCATCTCTTTCCGTGTCAACGTCGTCGATGCACAGGTTGTATTGATCGCCAACCCTGCAATCACGAGCTCTGAGGCCATCGTCCTAGGCACAAAACAAGTTCTGCTTTCGAAACAACAAGCAATGGCTTTGCAAGTGGACAAAGTTGGGATGTTTCTTTGTCGAATGGATCAGTTTGAGACAAGCAGACTTCGAATATTAGATGATTTCAGTATACGAACGTCTCTCGATATGCGGTCGCAAGGCACGCAATCATCACTGACTAGTATCAATGTGGACATTGAACCTCTCATCCTTCGTCTGTCGCTTCGAGACATCTTACTCGCTATGCAGATCTTCAGCCGCGCATCAGAGATGTCAGGCAGAGATGATAGCAAGCCGGTAAGCCAGGAGCCCCAAAAGATCAAACAGATTACAGGGTCGAGTACAAAGGCAAAACCCGCAACGGGCAAGGGGACCTCAACCATGCCAAAGAAGTCGACGAAAACAATATCAACAAAAAGATATAGTCACGATCCACCACCACAGCCACCACGGCCTTCGAGATCAGCCGTTATTAAGCGGGAGGAGATGAAAATCAACATTGAAGGAATTCGCGTTGTTCTTATCGGAGATCTCCATGAGCTGCCTATGCTTGATTGGAGGGTTAAGAAATTCGGTATCGATATCCGAGACTGGTCTGGCGCCATGACTGCGGACACAAGCCTTGAGACCCTGTTTAACGTTTACAATTTCTCCAAATCAGCGTGGGAGCCATTGATCGAGCCGTGGGAACTAGGCTTCCACATGTCGAAGGATCAAAACCCTGACAAACTTTCCGTTGAGTTGTATTCAAGGAAGGCTTTAGAGCTGACAGTAACTGCTGCTACAATTGCCCTTGCTTCGAAGTCTGTAGACTTCCTCTCCACGGACGAAGACATTTTGTCTAAACCTCGGGGCACGGATGCTCCCTATCGAATTCGTAACTACACTGGTTTCAGCATTGATGTATGGGCTGATGGACGAGACGAAGAGGGCTATGCTGCTAAGCTCGAAGATGGTGAAGAAGCGCCGTGGCGCTTTGAAGATCCTTCGGCTACCAGAGAGACTTTAGCACCTGAAGGAGCTACCGGCGTCGTTGGTGTGAAATTGGAAGGCAGCGGTTTTGACAGCATTTCCCGAATCCCTGTACACCGTGAGGGAGAATCTTTATACAACCTCAAACCACGGAAAGATAGAATTCAACATCGCCTTCTCGTCGAGGTCAAGCTTGGTACTGATAATGTTAAGTACATTACGTTTCGCTCGCCGCTTTTAGTAGAAAACAACACACAGATCCCAGTAGAGCTTGGGATTTATAGTCCTGAGGAGGGCCACCTCTTGAAGATCGAGAAAGTAGCGCCAGGTGATGCTAGACCCGCACCTGTTGGCGCAGCATTCATGCACTCTATCATCGTCCGTCCGGATCAAGGCTTTGGCTATACTTGGTCAACGGAGCGACTATTTTGGAAGGATCTCCTCAATCGGCCTACGAGAACAATCACTTGTCGAGGAGAACAGGATGACCAGGCGCCTCCTTTTTATTTTCAGATGCACGCCGTCTTTGACAAGAAAGACCCTCTGACCAGGTTCGTCATCCAGTTATCTAACTTCGAAGCCTATTTTTTAACAAGCAATAGCGTTTACCCATATATGCGAATCCGCCTTGCCGCTCCTATTGAAGTCCAAAACCTACTCCCATTTGACTTCAAATATAGAATCTATGACGACAATACTAAAAAGGATTGGACTAACTTCCTCCGAAAGGGCGGTGTCAGCCCTGTCCACGTCGTAGAATTGTCTCATCTACTTCTGATGAGTGTAGATATGCAAGATACACCATTCAAACCGAGCAAATTTGGTATCATAAACTCGACCGATCGTGGAAACTTCAGGCGGGAGAAGACTCTTGAGGTTAAGGACAGCAATGACTTGACACTGAACCTTAAAATGCATTTCTAGTAAGGCTAATCTCAAAACACAACACGCCATATGCTAATGAACAACAGCAATATTCCAGATGGTGGGGGGTCTTTCAAAGTCAGCATCTACAGCCCTTACATCATCCTCAACCGGACGGGTTTGGAGCTCGATGTGAGAAGCAAGGCATTTCTTGGACAAGCTAAGGCGGCCGCTGGCCAAGGAGTTTTTGCGAACAGCGAAGACAATGCACGAAAACCCATGCCTTTCATGTTCTCATATCCTACCGATGATCGAAAGAATCGCGCTCTTATCAAGATTGGAGACTCAAACTGGAGCAAACCTCAAAGTTTTGATGCTATCGGTAGCACATATGAGATTACGCTACCATCTGGCACTTCGCGTTCCGAGATGCATATTGGAGTCACCGTAGATGAAGGCGAAGGCAAGGTTGGTTATTCCAAGCAATTCTACGGCATTATATTGAAGGCTAACATTTTTTTTAGTACAAACTGACCAAGGTAGTCACTATTGCACCCAGATTCGTCATCAAGAATAAGCTCAAGGAAGACCTTAACATCCGCGAGCCTGGATCTTCTGAGTGGATGCCAATAAAGAATGACGAGCTTTTACCCCTTCGTTTCTTACGGGAAGGTTCCAACCCACAATTATGTCTCTGTTACCCAGGTGTCAATAACCAATGGTCGTCGCCTTTCAATATTTCTAACGTAGGAAGTGTCCACGTCAAACTATCTAAGGCTGGCCAGCGACAGAAGCTCATTCGAATCGATATCCTCCTAGAGCAAGCAACTATCTTCCTTCACATTAGCGTTGAGAGTAAACATTGGCCATTCTCGATGCGCAATGAGAGTGACCAAGAATTCCTCTACTGGCAGGCCAATCCAAACATTGAAGAAGATGAAGAAGACCGAGGGACTGGATTCCGTCCAATCCGCTATCGACTTCCTCCTAGAAGCATAATGGCTTATGCTTGGGATTTTCCTGCTGCAAAGCATAAAGAAATCATTCTTAGCGCAAACAAAAAAGAGAGACACATCAAGCTTGCAGAGATCGGCAACCTGATTCCATTCAAGATACCATCAACTCAAGGGCCTAATCGGCAAAAGATTATTGATCTGAATGTTGTGGCAAACGGTCCTACACAGACTTTGGTACTCTCAAATTATAAACCGTCCAAGAGTCTCTATAAGCAGAAGTCAGGCGCAGCGTCCCAATCAACTACTGGGGGGTTCGAAGTCAAAGAAATGGACACGGATGTCACATTCAAAGCACAGTTACGACTGGCAGGCATTGGCATCTCATTGATCAATGCACAACTTCGCGAACTCGTCTATATCACTATGAGGGATATCGAAGTCAAATATTCTGATTCCGCGCTCTATCAGACGTTGAACACTACGGTTAAGTGGATTCAGATCGACAACCAACTATACGGTGGCATCTTCCCGATCATCTTCTACCCGAGTGTTGTACCGAAGACTGGCAAAGAGATGGAAGCTCACCCTATTTTCCACATGATGGTGACTCGCGTCAAAGACGATTCTTACGGAGTGCTCTATATCAAATATTTCACCATTTTACTACAGCAAATGACGATTGAGATAGACGAAGATTTCATTTTCGCCTTACTCGACTTCACGGAGATACCGGGTGCTTCCTGGTCGGAAGAGAAAGAGGGCAAACTCTGCGATGATGCTCTGGACATTCCAGAGCCCACACAAGAACAAACAGGGCAGGATGTCTACTTTGAGCTACTACATCTGCAACCCATGCAGATTGACTTGTCCTTTGTCCGAACCGAACGCATTAACGCCGAAGACACTATGACTGTGTCAAATCCTTTCATGTTTGCAGTCAACGTTTTGACCATGTCAATTGGTAATGTGAATGATGCGCCGGTAAGATACAATGCGCTGATGCTTGAGAATGCTCGAGTGTCCACGGAGGCTCTTATCAACAACATCAAGAATCACTACGTTCAAGAGTCTCTTCGGCAGGTGCACGTTGTTCTTGGTTCGGCAGATTTCCTTGGAAACCCAGTTGGCCTCTTCAACAACGTCAGCTCCGGCGTTGCGGATATTTTCTACGAACCTTATCAGGGTCTTGTGATGTCGGATAGACCACAAGAACTAGGTATTGGGATAGCAAAAGGGGCATCCAGCTTCGTGAAGAAATCCGTATTTGGTCTTTCCGACAGCATGGCCAAGTTCACTGGAAGCATGTCAAAAGGTCTCGCAGCTGCCACGTTAGACAAAGAATTTCAGGATCAGCGGCGAATGTCACGCTCGAGAAATCGACCTAAGCACGCCCTCTACGGCATCACTTCTGGTGGCAACGCATTTGCTAGTAGCATGGCGAGTGGTATCGGAGGTCTAGCTCGCCATCCTATCGAAGGTGCGGAGAAAGAAGGCGTTGCTGGTTTTGTAAAAGGTGTAGGAAAAGGGCTGTTTGGCCTACCAACGAAAGCCGCCATCGGAGCATTCGACCTCGCGTCCAGCATGGCCGAAGGCGTCCGCAACACTACTACTGTCTTTGACCAAGAGGGTCTTGACCGCGTCCGCCTCACACGTTTCATCGGTCAAGATGGAGTCGTGCGCCCGTATTCTCAACGCGAAGCTCTTGGCCAATTTTGGCTCAAGACGCTTGACAACGGTAAATACTTCCACGAAGATTACATTGCCCACCTAGAGATTTCGGGTAGAGACATGTTGGTCATGCTTACGTACAACGGGATCATGCTCGTGCGCACAAAGAAACTGCAAACTGAATGGGACGTCCCGCTCAAGGATATTCAGACAATCTCGAAGGAGAGGACGGGCATGAGTATCACGTTGAAGGGAGGTACCAACGGTCCGTTCATTCCAGTGGGCGATGAGAGTGCAAGGAACTGGTTCTATAGGCAGGTGGCTGTGGCAGTTAATGCTTATAATGACAAGTGGAACGCAAAAGGGTAATGAGGATAAAAGAATATAGCGTCAGTATGAGTGAGGCGTATTGTTAGTTTTGGCTACCGAAGTCGGGAACTGGGCGGCATTGGACTGTGTTGGGTTTAGAATGAGTTCCTCGGGCTAATTTCGCTCCCTTCTACTTCTCTGTGTATTTTTGAGCTTCCTTTAATGAGCAACTTAAAATAATGAGCAATCGTTTCCCGAAATTGCAAAATAGAAAGCAGAAGTCCACTGACAACATATGGAGTTTTCAAACCCATTTAAGAAGTGATTCATAACAAGGGTTACCATCTTATCCAAAGACAAACCTTCACGACGTGCTACTTGTTTTAGGAGTCATTCGGTTCCAAATCGCTTCCAACTTAGAAATTTCTTAATCTGTGAGTAAATTTAAGTTCGCGCGACGCGCAATGAAACTTACTACCTTTCTGCCTCTCAACTACGAAAGCGAGGTTGAGGACGCTATGATATACATGAAGATACGACTGCGCCTGTTCCACTTTATCCCTTCCGCTGGTGGTTTGCGCCCTACTGTTATCAATAAGAGCTAGCCAATAGATTCATGGCTCAAGCGTACCTCTGTGTGTGTGCGTGTGTGTATGTGTTTATTTAACGTTGACCGGCGGGTATATAACCTATGCGACGACTCTAGGCGTAAGCCTAGAGGATACTAGCTAAGGTTTTCTTATTTAAATAAAATAAAATAAAAATAACTATAACTTTTTTACCCTAATTTATTAAAACTTCGATTTTTTACGCTTTTTAGATTCTTTAGATTCTTTTATTTTCTATTCTATTATAGGCCTTACTTTCTAGTTTGTTCTATTCTGCTTTACTATTTTATATAAAGGTTATAAGTTTTAATGCTTTAACGCGTTTTATCCTTTAATAGAGGTTAGTTATAGCGTGAGTATTTATTTATTTAAAAGTTATTTTTACCGCCGGTGTCTATTTTTAGCCTAATCCGTAGTATTTATGTCAGAGGCGTCAACAAGACTTAGGAATATGAGCTAGGTAAGAACCGGAATAAGAAGGTAGTGCACCGCATAAGCGCTGGTATAGCGCCGTTGACGAAAGGATGTCGGGAAATAGAATTAAATTGCCCGTTGGCCTTATTAACTAAGAGACTAATTACTGGCTCCTCTCTAGTAGAGGCCTAGTATTATTTATAGACGTTATCTTCTTTTTATTATATATTATAAGCTATCTAAATATTATAAGCTTTTTTTATAATACTTTAGTATATTTATTAATTTATAATATGCTAATACGGTATATATAAAACGACCATTATTAATCTTTTATCCCGTCGTCATTCTTACATCTTTATTCCTCTAGGGTTCTGACAGGAAGACGAACCATGGTCATGCGTTGCTCTGTCTCCTTTGCCTCGTTGGGTATTCGCATTGTCAGAGTCTGACAATTTAATTATATTTACCTAATTCATTAGTATCTTAACTTTTAGTTTTAGTAGAAATTTTATTCTTTTAATTATCGGTTTTATTCTTTTATAGTTTTATAGGCGATTTTTCTTTTCTTTTACTTTTTCCTTTTTAAAACTAAAGAAGTGGAATCTATTTTTATTTTTTCTTATATAGACGTACTTAGATGTTTTATCCGTATATTTAAACCTGTTGTGGTATAGTTTGAAGTCACTATAGCCGGTTTTTATTAAGATAACCTCTCTAATTACCGCTCTTGTCTTATGTTGGACTTGGGGGTGATGGTACTCGACGTCTAAATTCCGGTAGGAATCCGGGCGGTTTTTGTCCCACACCTGCTTCCTTCGACTTAAGCATACTTCTAATACTAAAGGTTTAATATTCTGCGCACGGCCTAACATTTGTAGAACACCATCAGCGGAAGGGATAGGCCACACAGAAGTCGCAGAGGCCACGCAGAAGTTGCGCAGAGGCCGCGCAGGACTCTTTAAGGATGGCTAACCGTAGTTGACTCACTGTACGTATTAACCGTAAATTTAGAACAGCTATATATAAGTTATATAGTAGATCTTTTCCCCATAAAGCGACACACGCTTTGTTCCTCTCCTAGGACGCCTCATTCCGGGATAAGGCAGAAATAATCGGAAGCGTGACACGTACCGGTATGCAGCAGAACAGCGCCAGCGCCGCGCCTAGGCGGGCGGAGAAGC
>KV749849.1:0-13899 GCA_001692915.1 Glonium stellatum
GATTAAAAATTATAGCTTTAATTTCTTAATAATAATAGATTGTAAAAGAGTATAAAATAAATATATAAAAGAAAAGATAGTAATATATAAAATTATAAACTAATTTTTATAAAAAAAAGATAAAATTTTTTATTAGTATATAAATAGGGCATAAAAGAATAAAGTTTGGCCAAGCTTAAGTAAGTCTTAAATCAAGTTATATTAAGGTAGTTGGATTAGCCCTAAAAATTTTAAAGGCTTTCTAGATATATTATAATCGTTGCATAGCCATATTAAATGAGAATTACCGCCGTCTATATCCGCCTAATCTCTCAAAGGGCGACCGACTTCTCCTTTGATGTCTTTCGTACTTCGGTCCATCCTGCAAGTATGGCCCTGAACGATCCTTACCATCATCAGGGTGCCTTCTTCTCTGTCCATTTTGATCCTCTTCCCGCTGCCGTCCGTTACTCCTTGACCTATGCCTCTGCCTTTGTTTACCTGGATATTTCTCTCTCTCTTTTCCTGACGACCGCGACCGCGACCTCCGGCGCCGTCTCCTCGACCGGCTCCTAGATCGGCTCCTGTTATTACGCTTATCGCCTTCATGACCTCTTCGTGCTCTCTTCCTTGGCTCTTGTTGACTATGCCTACCCCTCCCGTCCTCGCGGCTCCTATCATTCGGTCTTTCTCTCTCTAGCCCATCTCCACTAAGTATATCGCCTTCTCGACGGGGAATAGAACTGAGCTGGCCACTGTGCTCTTCGTAATGGATAGCATTACTCGCGCCAGCGTAAATCTCGTTTGCGGCGATGTCCTTTATCGCCGCTTTAATGTCCGCTTGGCTTGCCTTTTCTCCTAGAGGAGTGAGATTCGCGTTCGTAGACGCGCGCTGTGGTACAGGGAGACCCATAGCTGCTAGCATCGCGTCTTCTTCTGCTTCTTTAATTCGACGTTTCTCCTCGGCGAGTGATTCTGTAGCGGATTGTATGGCGGGATTATCGGACTTGGCATACCAATTTAGATCGCGGCCTTTTTGCCAACGGCCAACAGCTACGATTGGTTAGTGAATGAACTTAACCGTGAATAATGAGAAAGGGAAGCTAAACATACGAGCCATGAGAGAATGTCCGAGATAGTTCTCCCGCTGCGAGTCTTGTTTGACATCCTCCCACTTGAAATCAGCGCGGCCGCCGCTGTGATAATTGTTAATGATGATCTATTAGTGGCTTCTAGTTGGGGCATTATACCGACTACCTTCCTTGCGCACACTTTGTAAAAGGTCCATGATGCACGGTTTGGGGGTGGTTGTAAACTTGGTGAGGTCATGTTAAGAGTGGGTGGATCCATAGTTGGCGTGGTGTTGAATGCAAGGGCGGGGCGAACCGCTGAGCCTCATTACGAAGCTTCCCGCAAAAGACATATGCTCTATGACTCCAATCGGACGAACGACTTCTATTGATTGGTGGCTGACAGCCAAATTAACGAACTAAGGTATGTCTGGAATAGTTAGGCACTATGTTTTGCACAGTGAAAATCTATCTGCGGTAGCTAAAGAGTACTCCTGGCTTTCTATTCTGCTAACTGTGCCCCTCTACATCCAACTCCATCCCCACTATTTCGAAAGACGGCATGGCACAATCACGGCCACCACTTGATGAGACGGTTTGGTATGATCCAGTTTGGGTTGAGTTTCTGCGCGGTATCCATACTAACTCGGGTGAGTAACAAACGCCTTCTCCGTAGGTTTGGTGCACTAATATTTTGTTCTAGTTCATCGCTATTTCTACGCCTCTACGTTTTTCGACCACATGTCGAACAACAATGTAATATTACAGCAAGCTAATCGCTTCATGGAACAACGGCATCTTCTCGATAACCGCCAAGATTTCGAAGATGCGGTCCGCAAAATGACATCTGGCGGCCTTCAGTTCATGGTTGTTGGAGAGCCAGAGAATAATGATGGTCCATGGGTTATACAGAAACAACAACGCACTGTACAACAGGGACTAGAAGACGAGATCGAAGTGTTAGGGACATATTGGATCGTTGCAGAAAAGATATTTATGGCGCCGAGTGTAGCGGACATCCTAGGAAGTAAAATCGTACGATGTATCCCTTAGGAGCCTCAGATTCTTCTCATTGTTTTAACACTCAGTCATATTATTGAATAGATTGAAAAGGGCTGACACAAGACCAGCTCTCTGCAACGACAGCTCTCACCTCCTTCCTGGGAGTTGCCTCAACTCTCTCCCTCTTCACGCCCGCAACGGGTCATACCTACTTTCCTATTCCCACAAAGGCTTCTTCTTCTACAGCATCTGCTCAAACTGGCGCTCTCAGTCGTGCTACAACCCCTGGTGGTGTCCCCGCTCCGACAGAAACTGCTTCGCAAACACTCCAACATCATGGATCTCAACCTACCAACTCTAGTACCTCTATACATGATGCTAAATTCTCCGACAATCTGTTCATGCACTCATTAAGCCTCACTACTCGATTCGCAACCGAATACGCTGACGAGAACCCATTGCAAGGCGAGCCTGGCTCATTTGTGTTTTCATCTACTAATGAACGCATTGCAGCCCAGAATGCGGCGCAGGCTGCAGCACAACTCAAAGCACAGTCAGCCGCTTTATCTGCTGCACCAGGCGGTATGGGAATAGGTGGGCTAGGAATGGGGATAATTAGGCCACTGGGAGTAGGAATAGGAGGGAGTATGAGCACTGAGCGAGAGAGTGCAGTCAGTACCGCTGCGCCAACCCCGAAACCGCCAGGCGATGTGTTGGTGGGAGCTGGAGTTAGGAAGGGGAGCCAGGCAAAGGTGGGGGAAGTTGGGAAGTTAAAAAGGCGAAAGAGCAGAGTGCTTGCAAGTCCGACGATATAAGGGATGAGAGGAGATAGGAGGCGATAGAGAGGCGTAAGAAGTGTGAGGAGAAGAGTTTCTATATCTTAGGAAAATAGTCACTGGAAGAGATGAACATAGGGTCTGTTTGTACCAGTGCTATTAGAGGTCATTGCTGGGGTGATAATGATTAGTAAGGATAAGATATCCTGTCTGAGGTTGCGTTTGGGGTGTTTACAAATAAACGTTCGACAGCGATTGTAATTCTGACATTTCTATAGGTAAGTTTTGAGTATCTTGCAATTAATGGTGGGGGAACAGGTGTATATCTGAATTGTACTAAATTACTAATTGTGTGTAGAGGGCTGGTCCTCTATTCCTACTTGAGTCCTATTGCTGGTCTAATACATCATATCTCCTCGTATTGCTTGATTCAATATGCCAGTATTTATAAGAATCAATAAGAGTCTGGTGTAATAATTGATTCTGTAGTGCTAATTTCTTAGTCACCTGGATAAGAGCGACGGTTTATCGGGGTCGTATCGACCAATCCATCACTTTGAAATTCGCTTCACCAAAAAGCTCCGCACGAAGATATGCATAAAACTCTATGTAGGAAATCCCTACGCGACTCTCTGCGCGAAGCTCTGCCCTAAGGAGGTTGTATAGAAGTCTTGACACAAGACTCTATACAAGTCCTTATAGGAGTTTTTGGGTCAGTAACCGTACGGAAACTCGTACAAAAGCTATGCGTAGAAAATATTTGCATGAGGCCCTGCATGAATTTCTGCATGAGCTCCGTGCAAAGCTTTACATAGAACCCTTTATAGCTATTATATACAGATCTTTATGTAGAGACTTATACGGAGACTCGTATGTAGACTCCTTAGGCAGAGCTTCGCGCAGAGACTTATATAGAGGCTCGTGTAGAGTCTTTCTATGTAGAGTCTGATGCAGTCTTTTCCGTAGTACCTTTATGCGAAGCTTTATGCTGGGATTAAAAACGTTCACGTCAAATTCTAGTGAGGTAAATTTTCGAAGTGGTGGACCGTGACGTATAATTCACCATATTATTATCCATAATGGTATTTTAAGGACGTGGTATTGTAGTTTTACAGAAAACCTTTCATTTTTAGAATAGATTTTATTTTCTCGTTCCATGTTGGTTACGAGCGTGCTTCATCTTTTGTGCTATTAACATAGTAATCGATAAGAAAATAGTCACTACCAACGAAAACTCCCTTGGGCCTGAATTTCTGCGTTCTTTTATTAAGAGGATATTACTCCTCGAACACAGCCGAATATGATCTGTGTTTGTCAAACCCAATTCTGAAACCAATAAAGTGCATGAAATACTTTTCGGGCGCACTCCCAATAAATAGGATGCTTGAATAAGTCTTTTAGTTATGATAGCTAAGTGAAGTCATTTGGGGTTAAGGATTCAGCGTGTTTTTCTGTGAATTGCCTAACTCTGCTTCATTTTTTGACCCCAGAAAGCCTCTGTCTCCTTCTCCTTCCATTCATCGAAGGTCCCTGCAGCTCTCAACTCCATCGCCTCAGCCGCAGCTTCTTGCCAACGGGGGTCATAGAAACCTGCTCCTAAATCCTCCTGAAACTTGCGGATGTCCGTAACGAAGGCTGTGTTACGCTTAGAAAGGTCATCTGGGCGGGGCGTAGGGTCCAACACGACGAGGGTAGCGTTAGTTGGAGTGGCGGGTAACATTGAGTACAGAACTGCTTGCTCTGATTCACTGAGAACATCCCAAGCTTCATCCCCGGTAAGAATAGACTAAAAAGTTAGATTTGGTCATGCTTAACAATTGAAGAATCATACCAAGAGATTTGCGTTTGCTAACTTGCTTTTGGGGTTAGTGACCAGATATTCAGGATCCCAGTTGGTACGATTACGTGCTGAAGCGCCAGAAGCCTTTGCAGATTTCTTTGTTGATGGAGATGGTGGTTTTATGTCTGCAAAGCGGGATGGCGCCTTGCGGTTCCGAGTTGGGCGTGAGTTCACCTGAAAACCCTCTAGGCTCGGGGTTGAAGCTGCTTGGCTCTTGTGTGCATTATTGGGAGTTGGCTTATGTTTCTTACTCGTTTCTGGTGATGGATCTTCTATGAGGGTCGTGCTTGGCCTGTGGCGCTTGCGTGACAATTCGGAACCGTTGGTACCTTCTGGGTGATCTTTCCTGGCAAGACTAAATCCACTATGCCTAGCATCATCGCGAACGATTTCAGAAGAGGTGCTAGGGTCGGGTTTACGATGACATTTGAATTCAAGCAGAGGAGTATTTGTAGCAAAATTCTCGATATCACCGTCATGTCTGGCTACGTTATCTTGCTCGCTGTTCGTAATTGCCTCGGAATATAATGAAGAACTTTGTGAATTCTCATTGGCAGTCTTGGGTCCTGAACCTGGCTTAATAGGTGATGATTGATTCTTAGTTGGCGTGCTGCGCACTTGATTGTGGTTATGCTTTGAATTCCT
This sequence comes from Glonium stellatum, assembly GCA_001692915.1. NCBI lineage: Eukaryota > Fungi > Ascomycota > Dothideomycetes > Gloniales > Gloniaceae > Glonium > Glonium stellatum. The sequence continues at coordinate 5,313 of KV749849.1, forward strand.
TGCTGCATCTGCTGGGAGGACCGTGTCCTCTCTCAACCGACCCTCGGTCAAGGGACTCGGCGCCTCTGATAGGTTAGATGGAGCATCTGAGAGTGGAGATGATGATCTTGAGTCATTCGCCATGGCTGCAATTGTCGTTTTTTTTACTGAAGCGCTCTTTTCGAGGTAAACGATTTGACGGTAGCGGGATGTGATGACAAGGTAGAAAGATGTTTGAGAGCGGAGGTAGTCTTCGGTCAAGTGCCTGTGTCCGGATGTCAATCAACATTTTCCTATTGTCCATCCTTGAAGCTATGTATATAATAGATAGTAGATATCGGGAATGCTTCGGGGAAGGGTTGAGTCTCCTATTGCCTTAGAAACTTCGATTTTGTTTTGCTGCGCATAGGATAGTTAGGGCTTATAAGAAAGGGACTTTATGTGAAGCGTGAGTCGGACTGGCTCAGTAAGTTTTTTTTTAAAAAGCCATCCATTGTCAACCATCAGATAGGACAGCGATAGAGCAGAGCATAAGGGGAACAGTAGGACTTTTATTTGGACGTTGGTAACATTCTTTGGGGAGAGTAGTGTAACGGCCCTACGCATGCCAAAATACAACGTGAGGAACGGAACGATGAACTAGGATGAGAAAGGATCTATCTGTGACCATAACACTAGTAAAAGCTGATCTAAAAAAAAGCCCTTATGCCCGACTTACTTAGAAATTTCAACCAGCAACAGGTCGGTGTAGGGTAGCCTATGTAATTGGGAAATCGGCAAAAGTACCATTGGAGGTTATGGGTCTTTAAGCTTAAAAAGCTAGCTTCAACAAGCGGAGAGTGTGGAAGGTAAAGATTCTGAATAAGATCCTGGGTGTGTGATTCCGATGTATTGCGGATATTCTAGGCAGAGTACCTAGTCCAATTTTTAATGTTATAGCTGTAGAGAGGAATTTGGAGCTTCTGGTGTGTAGCTAAATGCGGAATAAAGCACTTCGGCTTGCCAGAAAGAGTTACTTAGTGGGGAAGGTGAGCACAAGTGAAGGGTGTGTTGTATGAGTGATGTACCAAGAAACCACAGCGTACTAGACGCTGCAATATGAGAGTTCCTTGAGATTGCACGCTCGTCCTAATAGTTACTACCAGTTTTCAGAGGCAGTACCATCTAACACATCCTCATTTACTGGAGGGAAGGACCAAGCGGGAGAAGAATGGCTGCCTGTTGCCCACGATGAGATGGAGGGAGCTTTACAGAGGGAAGAAATAATGTCATGATGCACAAGCTTTCACGACACAAGAGGAAGGAAAAGAGATAATGGTTGGAGTAGAAGCCAATGAATCTCTGCAGCACGATGGACAATGGTAGACCAAATGGTGGTTGACGTACAGTGGCAATAGCCTTGAAGGGTTCGTAGCGAGAGCCAGATCTCTCGCGCTGTGCGTTGGTGTCAAAGCTTCCTGTTACCGAAACTCTGCCCGCGTTCAGTACGCCCTGACGAATAATCTCGCCAACCACGACACGTATCCTGAACTGCCGCCTTCAATACAGCTCTTGATCCCCTCGAGGGATCACTCTGTCTTGATTGCTTTTTCCTGCTGTGCAAGCCCTTAAGGTCACCCAACGCCATGATCCGGCACACATTGATTTCGCGACTTGATGGTCTGACCTGTGCCTCTTGGACTACAGGGCTTCTATTATGCTGATGCTATCATAGGTCTGATTTTAGCAGCTTCAGTGGATGACGGAGAAGTATTTTTTTCTTACTGAGCTCAGCGGACAATCGCATTGCTAACCCAATAGCAAACAGTCCGACAGCGAGTTCGTCGAAGTTAAAGGCAAGGTGAAGCTAGTTCTGCGTCGTCTCAATCGTAATGCAGAGCCCCAAGCCAGTATCGAGAGCGGGCAGTACTCATACCAGTTAGTAAAAGCCCCTCACCGCCTCGCCCTATAAGCTGTTATACATACCGTCACATTTGTCTTCCGTTGATGCGCAAAGTTCCGCTAAGTCAAATTCGGATACTCATAGCTACATCGTCCAAGAATCACTTGTTTTCCTCTGCATTTGTGACCGATCTTACCCACGCAAACTTGCGTTCACGTACCTCTCCGATCTACACTCTGAATTCACCACCACCTACCCATCGTCTCAATATCTCTCCGCAGCGTGTCGACCGTATGCATTCGTTGAGTTCGACACCTTCATCCAGCGCACGAAGAAGACGTACCAGGATAGCCGTGCAACTCAGAACCTAGACAAACTCAATGACGAGCTAAAGGACGTAACAAAAGTAATGACGAAGAATATCGAGGATTTGCTCTATCGGGGGGACAGCTTGGAGCGAATGGGCGAGATGAGCGGAAGACTTAGGGAGGATAGTAGGAAATACAAGCGCGCTGCCGTTAGAATTAACTGGGAGTTATTACTGAAGCAGGTGAGCGCCAGTTCTTTCGTTTTATACACACCTTGCCTAAGGACAAGAGATAAAGACGAATTCGGAATATATGAGCTGATATCCGGTTTAGTATGGGCCGGTCGGTGCGTTAATACTTATCATGGTCATCTTTATATGGTGGCGTTTCTTCTGAATGGCGAGTATGGATTGGATAACCTGCACGGCTACTCCATGGGCGGAGCTCTGGCTAGAATATCGGTTTCCGTTTAAAGGGAATGTTTGCATATAATACCATGCGGCCTCCCATTTCTATCGTCTCAAAGCAAAACCTGAAAAATAATTGAAACAAAAAACTGGCAAGTTCGGCAACAACTTCGTGGCTAGTTTATTTGAAATAAGGTAACGAAAGATGATTGCCCCTTTGACTCACTCTAAGGTTCCTCTCGATGGTGTACGGATTGCAGCCTACATACTAGGCGGTTAGCAACGCCTTTGATTGCTAGAAGTTGTCCGCTAACTTGACAATAGGAGCCCTGTCGCTCGCTGCCTCTCCTCATCCCTCATCCGTGTAGCATATTGAAGTGTAAATTCGCAACATGGCTAATGATGATGTTAGTTCCGTTTGAAATTTGACATTCCGTTTAACAGATATATTGTCTATGGTATCTGTCTTCTGTGGGGTATATTCGTGTGTACTCGAGCTTGCTTATTTCATCTTAGTAAATCAGCTCCGTGTCATAGCGGGAGCAGGACAGCGAGGGGCTCGAAAAACGAAGCAACCACGTTCCTACAATTAGCATTGATTCTAAGGAAGAATAGACCGCCGATCGGATGTCCTCGGGTCCATGGAGACCCCACTGGCGACTCTATCTCGCACTGTATGCTGATAAGCGCCTTGACATCCTATCAGAACTGGCCTACCCAGGGTTATATTCTACATCTTACTGTCCAGAACCATTTTCGCCAATAATGGTGGCGACTTCCAGAAGATTAGCCTTGGTTGTTCAAGTTTGGGCAGCCGGCCCTAGAATGGTATAGGATATTCTAGAGAGGAGAGCGTGCCTGCCCTTGGTAACTCTGTTCGGGGTGATGCTGGTTATTGCCCGTCACTAAAGTTTAGCTAGTTCCCATCCGTGAAGACAGTTTTGGATCTCTTTGATTTTTCTCCGTTGCTCGCATCAATTCAGTACTGCTCTCAGGTGAAAATTCTAGCGTAGAACATTCTACCCCTCCCCTGTTGATATAACCGCTACTGGTACCTAGAGATGCTTTACTTAGAGGAGCCCTATGAATTTACATCTACCGCCTAATAGTCTTTAATTAGGCATACGCTAATCCATTCGTCGACGGACTATGTGGCACTTTATCTCTTATAACGCAGTTTTCAGGGAGATTCATCGTTTTGGTGAAAAAGCCAACCTCGTTATAACCAGTCAAGGGTGCTAGTCTTTTCGAAGCCTCTTCACAATCTCTATAGAGAGCTTGAGTGCTCAGCGACTGTATGTGACTTTGAACGCTACTTAAACTTGTGGCTGAACTCAGTTTATTCTCAAGGTGTTTCTCGTTCCTTGAGCGATGCTTGATCGACCCTGTTGTTTCAGGCTATTAAATACGACACCTTATTGTGTAGGCAGAGGAAGATCGTACTGATGTGAAATCTTTCAATACCGCAAATCACGTTCAAAGGCAAGGACTCTATAGCTAATTCGAGCTCGTACGTCTTTTCTTGAAGGTCATGGCCGGGATCGATAAAAGCTATAGGTACTTAACTAATGGAAGTGTCGTGATCTACCTCGCCACCTTTGTGGGCGGTGAGACAGAAACCATTGGACACGTTCTTTTTGCTGTTGGAATTTGAGAGCTATCCGCACATCTATATGCCGATTCTTGGTCTCCATCTGCTTAAGCAGCTTTCACCTTTGTAGGTAGCTTATTGCTCTTCGACGACTAATTGCTTACTGTAACCTGAAGCTATTGTAGGATTAAGCTTTTTCGTGATTTTTTAGGAAGGGACCATTGTCTTCGGGAACTGATTAGCGTATGCAGTGCCAGCCAACTGCACAATATCCAAATAGTTTCCGACTCTCTCGTGTTTTGCGTCGCCAATCGACCGAGGTACAGCCAGTCACTAAAAGCCAACAAGGGAAAAGAGAATGGAACTAGTCAGATCTTAGACCAGCACCGGCTCGACAGCGGGCTCGAAATTGTCATGCCTTACCTGTCTGCTATTCATGAAATTCTAACTTTATTAGAACGGATTCTGAATGGAGTGGCGCCTAAGTAAAGTGGCGATGGAAGATCAGCGTTTGGGAATGTCCTCTTAGATATAGCGCAGCTTAGCCTAGGGTCTTATATTCTTGATAAGTTACCCCATCTTTCCACTACCTCATAATTCTTCGCTCCCCTGCTCCCCTACTCCCTGGACCGCGCCCGGCACGAAAAGTATCGTAATGTCTTCTAAATATGGTTTCTTCCCTGAGTCAGCACTGAAACAAGTCCTTGGTTTCTTTTCTTTTGATTTTCTTGAACAAGACAAAGCTGGAATTTGCGGCATGTGAGATGTGAGTTTACTTGGCTCTAACGGGCGCTCCGTTCTCTGTCACGTCTAGTCAGACCTCGTTATTCGTTCTATATGCGTTTCGATGAGGTTTAGGCCTACGCTAGAGCATGAGAGATTACCGTACCGTTATCACTTCTGCCACCACACCACATAAGAGCTCCCGAGCTAATTTAAAATGCCTGTAGTCGAACTCCATGTCGAGAGACTTTAGCATTACCTCTACAAGTGGAAAACTCCCGCCCGGCATTTCTACCTACTAGTAGTGAACTTTGCTCTGGCACTCTAGGAAACAATTCTGAGGGATGCATGATTATACCACCACAGTATCTAGTGTTGCTGCTGAATCCTACAGTGTCTCAAGTTTTATCAGTACATCTCTTTTGATTCTGTTTATTGTAATTTGCGTTCAATTTTGTCCTCAAATCCAACGGTCATCCAAACCACAGCTGAGGGAATATCTTGAGGCATGATATCGTACTATTAAATGGGTTGGCATTTATAAGGGTAAACTACTAACACGGTCAATGTCTTTGAACTGAATTATTGTGCGGTCTGCGCTTCAGAAGGAATTGTAGCTAGAATATAAGTCGTCCATTATATAGTGCAGCAAAATTAGCCATGGTGCCTTTCGGTATTGCTGAGTTAAACCGAGCTATAGGTCCAAGACTGCTTGCTACTCTAGCCTCCAGCCTCAGCTCAGTAACGAGAAGATTATTTGCGACTAAAATAGCGTATCTTAACTAGTTTCCACCGCCGTTTGTTCTCTAATGACTTTTCAACCCGAGCGCCATGCTGTCCACCTATCGGACATAAAAGCTATTTCAGATATGTAAAGGCGCGTTTTGCTAGGCATCCCTCCCGAATTTACCTAAATTTATAACATTTCACGTTATTTCTTCGTCGGCGAGCTAATATAGGCCATATTGGGGGGCTCATACTCTAATATCATCTCCTTCCGCATCTCCTTTCGTCTGAACAGCGTTAATTCCTTAGCTATCCTAGGTATATCCTTTAGTTAGGTGCGATACTTTGATTTCTTGATGCAGCTAAACAAAGCCGATGAGGTTGGTCAGACAAGCTGGCGAGGCATTTTTATAAGTTTACTAGGATAGGAATCACACGAAACAAACTAGCAGACTTACCTTTGCTGATCGTTAATGTATGTCTGACTATCTATTCATGTACCATTCACAGTAGTTTCATTGGTAATTTTATTCATTGCTTCATAACAATATGTTCATTCACGGTTGGTAATAGTCATTAAACCAAAACAAATAAAACATTCATAAGCCCACAAATATACAATACCAACAATACATTGCGTATTTTAATATGCATGCAGGGTTTGAATTTTCAGACTTGCTTATAAATGAGTACTTTCTTTCCATCTTTGTCCGGTATCCTGTTAAGAGGCTGCCAGCAAAAGGAACATTTTAGCAGCCTAAAAAAGAAATTGCCAGTAGCCCCTAAACGCGGTGCTTAAAGCCAAAGCTGAATTGCGTTTGGGTCTGTGATAATAAAAAGTTGAGATATCTCATAAGATTGGAATCGGATCTAAAGTTAACTCACTATGCAAATGATAGTTTGAGCTGTTGCCGTTTTTGGTATGTAAGAACAGAAACAGCCGTCTTGATGTGGAGAAAGCTAAATGCCTCCCGGCCCCTGAGCGATTATCCCGAGCTCGAGTTCCTACTATGGATATCTCGTTTCTTGACGAGAATTTCAAACCTGTCATTCTACTTTTTTGACCATCACTTTCAGGCATCGATATTCTCTACCGCTTGAAAATGATCTCTTTCCCTAGAGGATTAGTGCCGTTGTATTTGATTTTGTTGGTTGGTTATTCCTTATTGCCCATCCGTCGGGCCGCTGGGCCTATGGGGCTGTAATGTTTGGGTTTTTGATAGCTGTCGTTGAACCAGTCAACTTGCCTTCGCTCAATTGTCAGCCATTCGGGACGGTCTTCTGGTTCTATGAAATGGTTCTATCGGACTCATGTTCTAAGCTTTTCACTACATTCTAGAGAGATCGGTCAGCAAAATAACTTATCCATATTTTATCTACCCACCTTCGGGGGCTTGCTGCCTAGTCAGCTGGAAGCTTTGATCCACAGATTGCCTAGCAATTTTTCTCAATTCTCTTTGATATTTTGGAGGGCCTTCATCGCCATTGATCATCGCCAGAAGGGCATTGATCAATTGTCAGTAGGACAGTCTTTTGGATCTGGTTTGCTATTGTTACATTGACCTTGGTCGCTGGGGCTACGCTCAACTACGTCCGATTTAACTCGTCTAGTACATTGAGTAGCATCTTTGTCCCATCTAGTTTCCCTTCTTCGTGCTTGTAGAACATACAAAACTGCTCGGCCTTATCGCCGGCATGGCGTTGCTGCCACAGGCAGATTCACTGTCTTGCTTCATAACTAGATTTTCATGGCTTACAATGCTATTTAAACATCTAAAGGATGTCGAGATACCGCGGATAAGATGGACAAAAATACTGGGTATGACCGCTGCTATAAATGTGCTTGCAGGCCTAAGCCCTGTGGCCGCAGGCGGTTGGCTATGGAGAGAGGAGTTTGTTTCGGGGAAGGGCGAAGGGCGCCATTTTTAGGAATATAGAATAATTTGATTTGGTCCTCTTCTTAGAGTTGAGCCGGCGCATACTTCTTGGTTAACTGTATTTCGAGACAATTAATTTCATGAAATGGTGTCTTTCAAAACGTATACGGGCAGTAGAACACTATTAGATTATCTTTTTAGGATTTATGCTCTGAGTTTTGCTAGTAACCCCTATTCACTAGTTCCTTTTCTGTCCACTCCCACAAGTCTTTACCCAGTTTCTTGTCTTTTGGAAAACCTCGTATTTCATGTGCCTTGCTAACAGGGAAGTAGAACCGTCCGTTTATAACGTCTTTTCCTGTCGCGCACCACAGTTGATTCTTAACCCCATCCTCCACATCCTTGGCCAAGACAGGCGTAAGAAGGTTGATGATGTGGCCAATCAGCCAATGATTCGCCTTGAATGTCGTCGCCAGCTCTGTGTTCACAGCGCCAGGGTGGCATGAAGTAGCTGTGATATTGGGATGTCTCCGTGCAAATTCGGCTGCGTATAGGATGTTCGCGGCTTTAGATTGGCCGTAGCGCGTCCAAGTGCTATAATTAGCCATTGATGTGGTGGTATCTGTGAAGGCGATGCCACCTTTGGGCGCCAGTGTCGCTCCCCCAGAGCTAAGAAAGACGACACGGACATCACTCCCAGGCTGGGAAGCTGTGTGGGTAAGAATGGGAAGGAGCAGCTTGGTTAGCAAAGCATGGCCCATGTGGTTTATACTATACGAGGGTCTTACTGCGTCTGCTACTTGAAGAGGAAAATGATCAAGAACTCACCCATATTGTATCTCATAGCCGTCGTTAGTAAGTTGCGGGGGCAGGGCCATGACTCCTGCATTATTTATGAGAATATCTAAGCGGTCGGATGAGCATGTAAACACATCTACAGCCTCTTTAACCGATTTAAAACCCCCAAGATCTAATTGGAGAAATTCAATGTTGGCTGATGGTACGGCAGCTTTTATTTGGGCAATTGCATCCGCTGCCTTTACTGGAGTTCGTGCTGCGAGGTATACTGTGGTTTTCGAAAGTATTGCGAAAAT
>KV749852.1:3771-20365 GCA_001692915.1 Glonium stellatum
GAATCGGGCTTGTGTTGAGTACCTAGGAATGATGGATTTGGGGCTTGGGCTTGGGCTTTGGTTGGGTCAAATGGGCTTTCGGCCGCGGAGGAGTCGAGGGAATTGTTACTATGGGCGTGCCGGATAGGGACAAATATAACTTAGCTTCTTTTTCTTCTTCTGCCTGGATTCTAGGATTCTAGGATTCTAGGATTCTAGGATTCTACCACTTTTTTACCTTGTACAGGGGAATATAAGCTGGAAGATGGCCATCATAGCCCGGATCAACCCGAGGACAGCGGTTGGACGGGAGCGGGAATGAGGCTCACATGGCATTCCGAGGCTCGACGGGGGAGACAGGGATATATCGGAGTGTAGAGAAAATCAGACATATATACATGTATATGTATATGTATACATATGCGTATGTGTATACTTATATATGTATATTTGCTCCCCCCCCTCCAAGGATTCTGATCAACAACGCATCGTCGTCTTGAGCTGAGTTAACTAACCTGACCTGTTGTTTCACGCATCACCCCTCCTTGCTCTTTACCCCGCTGGTCCGAGCTTTTTGGGTTTTATCCCCCCCACCTTGTGCCTCCCCATCAATCGCCATACCCAGCAACCAACGAGCTCTGCAGCATCCCGTGGCCTTTCTCACTATCCCACGCCTACAAAAAAAACTTATTTCTGTGCGTCAACACCCCATCTTTTTGCTCCTTTCATCCTCTCCATCCACTACTATCCCCTCCATTTTCTGACCCTCCTACAGCCTTTAGCCCTCTTTCTGCTTCGCTACCATCATCATGAAAGCCGGTGCGTAATCACGCGTTCAATTGCGTTGAGAGGATGCTGATTTACGTGCCAAGTCGTCGCTGGAGCTTCTGGAGGCATAGGACAGGTGAGAAACCATGAGCCACGCCCTTCATCCACGAACACGGAGCTAATCAACTCCACAGCCGCTGTCTCTCCTCCTCAAGATCTGCCCTCTTATCGACGAGCTATCCCTCTACGATGTCGTAAACACACCCGGTGTCGCCACCGATCTCTCACATATTTCATCACCAGCGGTACGAACGCCCAACAGTGCCTATCTTCTTCACTGAGGAGCCGGAATAACTGAGTTGAGAGCAGGTGGTGACAGGATACCTACCCAAGGACGATGGCATGAAGCAGTCGTTCTCGGGCGCCGACATCGTCGTCATCCCCGCTGGCATCCCCCGTAAGCTCACATCTCGGCGCCCGTTGTCCCCAAGCAGGGACCGAGCACAAACAGGCGCTCACGTAACACAGGCAAGCCCGGCATGACTCGTGACGACCTGTTCAAGATCAACGCCGGCATCGTCCGCGACCTGGTCAAGGGCGTCGCCGAACACTGCCCGAAGGCCTTCGTGCTCATCATCTCTAACCCCGTCAACTCCACCGTCCCCATCGCCGCTGAGGTCCTCAAGAACGCTGGCGTCTTCGACCCGAAGAAGCTATTCGGCGTGACGACTTTGGATGTCGTGCGTGCGGAGACCTTCGTTGCCACCGTTAGCGGCGAGAAGGACCCCTCAAAGGCCACTATCCCCGTTATTGGAGGCCACTCCGGCGAGACCATCGTCCCGCTCTTCAGCCAGGCAAAGCCCAAGGTCGAGATTCCCGCTGATAGGCTAGATGCCTTGGTAAACCGTGAGTGCCATAGAGAGACCATAAGCTTCTAGTATACGCTCTTGGAATGCTCACGTATTGCTTAGGTGTGCAATTCGGTGGTGACGAGGTCGTGAAGGCCAAGGACGGCCTAGGTTCAGCTACGCTTTCCATGGCTTATGCTGGCTTCCGGTCAGTATCATTCTCCTCGATATAGGCAATACCACCACTCTAAATACAAACAGGTTCGCCGAGAAGATTGTCAAGGCCGCTAAGGGCGAGACTGGCATCATCGAGCCAACTTTCGTCTACCTCGCAGGAGTCGAAGGTGGTGACGCTATTGCCAAGGTTACCGGCTGCGAATACTTCTCCGTGCCCGTAGAGCTTGGTGTATGTTGAAACTCACCCCCTTATCACTTGGTCGTTCAACACATTAACCCGACTGGTTAGCCCGAGGGTGCTCTAAAAGCCATCGATGTCGTTAGCGGCGCCAACGACTACGAGAAGAATCTGCTCGAGGCTTGTTATAAGGGCCTAAAGGGCAACATCGAGAAGGGTGTTGATTTCGTCAAGAACCCACCTCAGCCCGCCCAGAAGTGAGTTGACTCCCGGTTATTCGTTGCTCAATATTCCCTTTGGGTGAGAGAATATTTTTCGTGGCAGAGACGGAGAAAGTTGCTCACACAGCGTGGGCAGATAGATTGTGACCGTCGAGAACAATTTCCGGATTCGACGTCCCACACATGAGAAATGACAGCGAAACTTGGACCAAAATATAGAGCGAAGGACGCGGCCATTTTTTAGCGGGTGATACACACATGGGGAGGCGTCAACTAAACGCAGAGCGGATATATAGCCACCATAACAAATATACATTTCCGTTCGCCTTGACCTCTTCCTGTGAGACTTTTGGGGAATGGAGAAAGTCCAATCACCAGCAAGATGTCTATGAATTAGATTGCCAAAAAAGCGTAGCTCTCATCCTTTGTAATGTCAACGCCGGAGGGACTTAGACGCAGTGAATGCTGCGTCTGTCTCGTATCCCGTAACTCCAGAACGCCGAATCCAATGCCGCTAAATGCTACAAAGATTCCCTTGTCTCCGAATCTTCGCTTCCCCTCCGAATGAAAAGCTTAAGGTTTTGCTCCTACAGTCCGTATCTGAAATGTCGCACCAGGCAACGCCGAAGTCTCGGCTTGTACCGTTGCGTTGATGCCCATGCTGGCTAGTGCGCCGCGGATAATGCCAGCGGGGAAGAATAGGAACTGTTCGTGATTAGGAAAGGGGAAATGTGAAAAATTGAAAATAGAAGATAACAGAAAATATACAATAGCTAGTGAGAGATCAAAGGGAATCGAATGCGAGAGTGCTTTCTTACTGGCTGCGCCCGTGATAGCGTGTTCTCCTGCCCTTTTTCAAGGCTCATGCGTGAGAGGGGCTTGAACGTATTATCTGTGAGGACGTAGATCCCCTATCAAGGAAGCCGCTCATTATTATGGATACTTCTTCAGTATTTAAGGTGCAATACGCGGAGAGGATTCCAGCAGCGAGTACTCACCCTGTGGTTCGTTTTCAGGTTGTCGATCTGCTTCCGGAATACGAGAGTCCACAGATCTTTGCAGAGGAATTTAATCACATCCAATGTATCCGTGAAACGAGGCTTGTCGCGCGAGAATCTAGAATGCGGAGATGTCAGCAAGCATCCAAGCGGTAGAGCCCTCTCAGTAACATATAGCTCCAAGCTGCGACCCATTCCGTCCGCCAATTTCTCCGAACACAATTCCATTTAAACTGCACTGGGCGCAGAGCCCGCTCTTCCTACTTTTTCTCCACTACAGACCCCCTCTAAAGTCCTCTACCCCAAGCCTCGTAAAAAATATCAAACCCACCTTTCCACAACCCCCAACCCAACTCGATACCCTAGCATCTCAAGCCTAAAAAACACCGCTTCCCGCGTCTCCTCCTCGTCAATAACACTTTCCCCTTTCCCCGCCACGCTGCCCGTATCTCCAGCCGCTGTCCCGCCGCGCGCCCACTCTTCCTCCCGCGCCGCTAAGTCCGCGGCGATGCGGTACGCCATGGGTACGAGTTCGATAAGGAGGAAGTCGAGGCAGGCGGAGTTCAGGTAGGTCGCGGTGGGGTCGCTGTACGGCGTTGAGGTGCTGTCAAAGGACATTTTGGGCCAGGAGGGGTGGGAAGGCGGGAGGGTTGGAGCTGTCGTGGGGAGGTAGGAGGGCAGGTCCTGGCGTCTTAGGTAAGAGACGGTGCTGAGGAGGAAAGAAGGAATTCTAGAGGCTACGGACTGCAGGTAATTTGTGGCTCTATATGCGCATTGGTGGTCGCACGGGAATTAGTAAAGTCGTGTGCAGCTGTACGATATATTCTTGCCAAGAGATTGAGGTTCGATGCGCCGAGCAACAGGAAGCTCCTGCAAATTGCCGAAAGAAGGTTGGCCAAACACCATGGCCTTCATTGCCAAACATTAGTATATTAATGGCCGATACAGTGAATTCTTACTCTAACATAAAACTGTCCATACCTTGCGTAAATGAAAATGCACACAAAGGACGGGTTAAATCATGTACGCCAAATACCAGCCAACATGAGTGGGCAAACGGAATCTATCACATTCTATGTCTACCTAATTATCTAGTACTACATCAATGAAGCCAACGCTACCTATAAGCCTAGGGAGTTGCTTGCCTAAGCCAGCGCCAATCCCCAAGTATTCCCATGAGTATCCTGGGGAGTTTCCTAAAAGCCTCCTAGAACCCCACGGGATCACTCATATCGAATACAAATCATCTCTTTGTCGCTCGGTCATCTACCCCACCGGCCCCACCACGCCGCTTCCCCCTTCCACCGCCATTCCTTGTTGTATTAGTGTTACCGGAGTTCCTTCCATTTGTACCATTCCCAAGAGGCTGTCCACCAGCACGGGTCCACCGGTTATTCAATGGGGCATCTCCGTTACTACCATTCCGTCCATTCGTACTCCATCTTTCCTTCCCGTTTGTTACTGCATTTTCAATAGCTCTCTCTGGTCTTGGTCCTTGTCTCAATCCTTGCCTCGGCCCTTGCCTCGGCGGCTCGTCCCTTTCAATCGTGCCGACCCTCAGCCCCATAACGCCCTTCAGCCCCATCTTGCCAACAACCTTTTTATCCACCATAGGCGGCTCCGGACAACCCATGGCATTGGCATACTCATTGGCCATACGGACCAAGCCCGGGGTATCGAGGCGTAGGTTCTTAAGGAATGTTTTGTTGAAACCTAGGAAAGCTTGATACGCCTTGGATTTCGTGACTTCATCCACTGACTCAAACGCTACCGATACTTCCGCGGAAACTGAGGAAATGTGCGGAGCCAAGTCGGTAGGGTACTAATCAAGCATTAGCACAGTCTTTTGGAATTTAAAATGGGGTACATACTGGATTAATCGGCAGCAGCTTGTTTATTCTCGGGAAATAGGATTCATTTTCATTCAACAAAATGACAGCCCGGCCGTCATTTCCAGCTCTGGCCGTTCTTCCTACACGATGCACATATTGCTCTCCCGAAGCTGGAAGACCCAGTTGAAAGACGTGCCCGACATTAGGGAAATCCATACCACGACCAATCACATCCGAAGCAAACATCAAGCCGCTAGAAGCAGCTTTGAATTCGTCCGTAGTCCGAGTTCTGACACTTTGTGAAAGCCGCGATTGGAGTTGATAAACCTTAAACTCAGGCATGAGCTTGGTGAACAGGGCGGCAAGCAGAGCAACACCGTTGGCAGTAGTCCCGAATACAATTGCCTTGAATTCAGTGGGGTTGTGAGCATATCTATTCTAGAGTTAGGAGAACGATATATCGAAGAGAAAAATGGGGGGTCGGCTCACTCTAGCTTTATAAGTGCGAAGAGCGCATTGAAAGTATCCATCATTCTTGGGATGGTTATGAAATACTGAGGCACGTTCGCAACGGTTGGAGGTTCGCTTTGGTCGACTGTCGATAGATGTGTGTAACCAGGATTGAGCACTATTTTCACGACATCTGTAACTTTTGCGGGTATAGTAGCTGAGAAGCACTGAATTTTTGTCAGCCATACGATCACTTAGTCCGTATTACCAAAATAGCGCCTACCATCCCTTGCCAGCCAGCCTTCTTCGGAGGAAGCTTCTTCAAAATATCCTTAATGGCTAAAAGAAAGCCCTGCTCCAACATTGTGTCCGCTTCGTCTAGAATGAGGGTCCGGATGTCTTGGAATTTCCCCCGAGCGGACTCTTCGGTCAGGTAGTCATTAAGACGCCCAGGCGTAGCCACGAGCACTGTAGGCTTGCCGTGCAGGAATTTTTTGAGGTTTGAAGCACGAGCTGTTCCACCGAAGGCCGTGTGGCACTCAAGGCGTTGCGGTAAAGAAGCGGTAATCTGATCACATTCCTTGGCGATTTGGAGAGCGAGCTCTCGCGTAGGTGAAAGGATTAGGATTCCAACCTGGCCTGATGGCAGTGGCTTGCCAGAAAGAAGTGCTTGCAGGGCAGGAAGAAGGAATGCGATGGTTTTACCGGTACCAGTCTTAGCTTGGACAAGGCACTCGCTGGACGATGACGGGAGCTCCGTTAACACTTTCTGCTGGACAGGAGTCATATATCTAAAAACCGTTAGTAAACAGAATAAATTCGTAGATAGCAGACGCATGCGGAGATAATGAGGCTCAAAACAAAAGGGTGCTAGCTAGACGGTCTTTGATTGCACGCGGCGAATAGGACTTTGAATTATCTGGCTTCATCATCTGGGTCCACAACTCTCCCAAATAGGATCGAAACTGGCAGATACGCAGCATTTCGAAGTAGCCTACTCCCATGCGTCCGTTGCAGTAATCTTTGGAATGATCCAAGAAACTTGTAACTGGCGAAAATGTCTTAAGTCAAGGGACACGTTCTTCAGGGCTATCCCCACGGCAGAATCCTACGCGTCAAAGCTTTAGGCCAGTGTCTATAGCCTCTATAGCCTCTTCTAATGTGCCTGGGAGGTAATGCGCCAGGTGACTCTTACTCGTATCCCATATTATCCAGAGCCTTTAGAAACGGGGCTTGTAACTTGTTCCCTAGGCTTCTGAAGGTTTGCGCATGAGCCTCCTTCAGGCTCTCGGTATCATACACTGGTGGAAGGCCCGCCATGATCTGTTGTGATGTGTCAAGTGGATCGTGCGAAGGGGGATGAGGATGAGGATGAGCAGAGGACGAAGGCGCAGTAGAACGCAAAAAGCGCTGTTGGTGAAGATGACGCCTTTCTTGTAGTGGAGCGAATATCGAGGCACTAGATGATAAGTTTGTGGATTGGCACAAAAATGGGTGAAAGGAGCAAAGCTTGCTCGAAAGAAATCCCGGCGAGGTGAAAGTAGAAGAAGTTAATTGTGCCGGTGCTCTACAAGCCAGAAGTCTCGTTATTTTACACGGAATAAACATCAAATCAGTTTCAGCAAGTGAGAACAAAGACCAAATTGAAAACCGGCGGAAGAAAGACAGACAATCGCACCGAAACAGGCGGGCAACTCGCAGATAAACACGACGGCCAGATTTCTTTCACGCCAAGCATTACCTCAGCAATTTCAAAACCACACGCTAAGCCCTACCGTAAGGCAGCCGTGAACAGCCAACTTCGCAGCCAACTTGGCAGCCAGCCCCTCCTTGTAGAAGTACCTCTATGGTAAGACTCCGCTACAACATGGCCTTTTACCAACCAATTACACCATCTGCCACCATGCAATAGAACTCTCCAATCATTCTCCTATCTCCTCTGCTTTCTTCCATGTTATCTGCTCTAGTATAAACGCGTTCATTTTAAGAATCGCTCCGTCATTTGATCCATATATCATCTTCCTCATCCTCGTTCCCATTTCTCACTTTTAAAAAAAGCTCAAAAGAAAGGCTAGAGAAACTCCAGTCCAAGGAGTACTGAGAGTAAACACTAAGGGAATAGAGAAATTTTCTTCCGCCCACCATGTCCCGCACCACCAAAGCAAAACCCAAGAGACCCTGGCAGGATATTGCCCAAGAGGCACAGAACTACAGAGATGCAAGCCTCGCACGAGTCCAGCCATCTATTCCGGAAATCCCTGCACAGTTACCCATGAATGTCATGGGCGTTCCAAGGGCCATTCTCGAGCCAGATGAGATTCGAATGACGGAACTGCCCACAGAAGCCCTCTTGAGCTTGCTTGCGTCCGGCGAAGTAACTGCTATCACTGTGACAAAAGCATTCTTGCGGCGTGCAGGCTTGGCGCAAAAACTGGTATTCATTGAACCAGCCGAACCGTCTTCTTATGCTGAAGTGCTGAGCAGACTAACTGTGTGACGGAGCTTCTCCCAGAGCGAGCCTTAACTCGTGCCACTTTTCTTGATGAGTATTTCATGAAGTACAAGAAAACCGTAGGGCCACTACATGGTCTACCTATAAGTGTTAAAGAACATATCGGAATGGAAGCACTAACTTTGAATGCTGGATATGTCTCATGGTTTGACAAGATAGCCAAAGAAGATGCTCACATCCTACAGATCCTATGGCGTGCCGGCGCTGTATTCCACGCACGGACTACAGAGCCTCAAAGCATGATGCACCTTGAAACAGACAGTAACCTCTATGGGGTTACTGTCAACCCATACAATTCCAACGTCACCGCTGGTGGCTCTTCTGGAGGGGAAGGTGCCCTTATAGCCTTACGAGGTAGTTGTTTGGGTATTGGGTCCGATGTTGGTGGTATACTTATCATCTTCTCTCGTGCACATCTTCACCTAACTCTAATAGGGAGCATCCGTAGCCCGGCCGCTAACAACGGTCTCTACGGCTTCAAGCCGACCGCATTTCGTATTCCTACGGACGGTTGGGGATTCATCATGGCAGGAGCCGATTGTGTTGATACGGTAATCTGCCAAATCACCGAAGTTCTTTTCTAATAGTTAATATTATGCTCAATTAGGTCATCGGCCCATTAAGCACGAGCCTCTCCGGCATCAAAATCTTCATGAAGACAATCATCGATACCAAGCCGTGGCTAGTGGAGCCCGCTCTTACACCATTGCCATGGGATTTCTCTCTGAAATTTTCCGACACTCAGCCTCTTAAAGTTGCCGTCCTCTGGCACGATGATATTGTGAAACCTCACCCACCTGTTACAAATGCCCTTCGGTCTGTTGTCTCGAAACTCCAAAGGATGCCAAATGTCTCTGTCGTGGACTGGAAACCTTACTTACACGATGAGGCTTGGGCCATAATCTCCAGTCTTTACTTCACTGACGGTGGAGCTGAAGACTCGGAGGCTATAGAAAGCTCTGGTGAACCTTGGCGGCCATTGACTGAATGGATCATAAAAGAAAACCCTTGCGTGAAGAAATTAAGCATTGGAGAACTCTCGTACTGGCTTGAGGAGCGGGAGGCTTACCGCAAAGAATATGCTAAAGTCTGGAATGACACTGCTACCGAATGCGATCCTCAGACCGGCGAGCGAAACGGACTTGTAGATGTAATTCTCTGCCCTGTTGGGCCTGGTGTGGCCCCAAAACACAACACAGCCAGATACTGGTATTACACTAGTCAATGGAATCTACTAAATTATCCTGCAGTTGTGTTTCCGGTAGACAAAGTAGACCCGCAGCGGGACAGAAAGGAAGTTGGTTATAAACCAATGACAAACCTTGATAGAGAGAATTGGAAACTTTGTAAGCATAAGACTTCTTAGCAATCTATCACATTGTACATTACAGTTAACCTCCGGCAGATGATCCAGAAACATTTGCTGGTCTTCCAGTCTCATTACAGCTTGTTGGACGAAGATATGAAGACGAGAAGCTCCTCGCTGTCCTCCAATATCTGCAGGAAAAAATTTGTCTGCCCTTCGCAGAATTTCCCTAGTAGTATTTTGGCTTCTCCTTGCTATATAAAACCCCAACTTCCCTTGCACTTACATTGGGAACAAAATGAAACAAAAGACATTAAAATACCCACCCCAGCCTAATTCCGTTTGATCCATAATCCTAGGAACACATCACTCTACCTTTCTGACCCTTCCCGTCTCAACTTCATATACCCAACCACTAACCCTGATACCTTCCTCAACGTTTTTGCCCTTCAGCCACTCTACGTCGTCCTTTACAGCCTGCTCGAGTTGTGGGAACGGCAGGAAATCCAGTTCTTCAACCTCCTTCGCCGCCGCTTCGCCCTTGTTCTTCGCGACAACCCCCCGCGCCGCAGCGTTATCGAAGGTCAGCATCCCGCAGCCAGTGTGCTTAATCACAAGTACTTCAGTAGTGCCAAGAAGCTGTTGCGAGATTACTAGAGAGCGAAACGCTTCGCGAGCCGAACCGCCGGCGTTGCGAATAATATGGGCCGCTCCGAGTGGGATGGAGAATGCCGCGGCCGGGTCAATGCGTGCGTCCATGCAGGTCACTATGATAGGCCAGTAAGCTCAAGTACATGATACAGGAAGATGATGAGGAAAGATCACAAATAGCTTACCGACAGCGTATTTCTGGGACGGGGGCAGAGCAAGGTGTCCATCTTTGAATGTCGAACTGTAGGCTTTATTGCCTTCAATCAGATTCTGCTCTACTGCGGATGTCATGTTGATAGATCAAAAAGGTTCAATTGGGCTTCTAGGATGTGCAGTAAGCGCTCCAGAGCCCGGGAGGACCTGGCATGCTGTATATAATCGAACATAGATGAACAAAGGCACTTTGCTTTTTGTATTGACGAAAGGGCGGGGTGCAATTGCGTCTTCGACGGCGTTTGCTTGATCGACATTTTACAGGCTAAATTTGATGCTTATGGCCAATCTTATTGAACTGCTATGCCGGAAGAGTAAGGTCCTCCTCAATCAGTATGTCTGGAGTGTTATAGAGGTGGAGAGTTTGGTTTGTTTGGGTAAGGGCCACCTGCATGTAGGTGATTGCGGCAACTTGGCGCTGGGCCTAATTCTTCAAATATTACATTTATTACCAGAACCTATCTACTTCATGCCCCCGAGCATTTCTCCCCAAACCACTACCTACAACCACCACAATGTACGGGACATGAGTTGAAGTTATTCATCCAGTATAATCAATCTGCATTTTCAAATCCTCATTCACCTTCCAAGGTCATTAGTGCGCCCCGTTAGACAGCTTCAGTCGCCCCCTTCGCTTCCTTCGTCATCATCTATTTGATGCCATTGCAGTCCTTGTACAGAGCTTTCCACGCGCCATGCACGCTTTACTCCATTGCCCCGAGTGGCCTCAATTCCGAGAACAATGTCCTCTACCATCCCACACAAGTCTTGATTATCTCCGTCCTCTGCATCCCCTACTCTATGGACGATCAACTTCTGCCATCTTGACACAACTGCATCCTTAACCAATTGTGCTCGCATGCCGGCCCGTTGACTTAGTGCTGCAGGCATTGCCGTCACAAACAATAGAGCCCTATTTGTGCATATTGCTGTCCTCATTATTCCCGCCATAATCTTCCGTCCTGACATATTTCTCACCATCAGCACTGCATTCTTAATATCTTGCTCTAGCTTCATTCCCAAAATGTTAGACCCTTCCCTGGTTACAAGTTCACAAAAGCTACCAGGGATCTCCAGTGGCATTTGGTGATTTTCGTCAGCCTCAACTTCGGGCCCTGCTTC
The DNA here is from genome assembly GCA_001692915.1 of Glonium stellatum. Classification (NCBI taxonomy): domain Eukaryota; kingdom Fungi; phylum Ascomycota; class Dothideomycetes; order Gloniales; family Gloniaceae; genus Glonium; species Glonium stellatum. Next base: position 15,027 of record KV749852.1, read on the forward strand.
GATTTCGGGCTCTACCTCAACTTCCACTACCCCTCCCCCATATCCACTGTCTTTTTCTTCACATGCTTCCGCTTCGTCCAAAGATTCAGGTGTTGTCTTCTCTGAGGGCTCTGATGCATCCCAGAACTGCTGTCGTGCCTCAGCAATAGCCTTGATTGCAAACGCTGTGGTGACTCCCCGGTTACCGATGAGTGTGCCCATAGGGCCATAGCGAGACAGCCAGCCCGGCTGCCATCCACCGTCATCACGTTGTGATTTTAAAAGAACGTTTACATCAACTGTACTGTCAATGTCCATTGCTTGGCAAGCCAGAGCACGAACGGCAATGCCCAGAGAATCCCCAGCCAAGCCAATGCGCTCTCTTAAGCCTTCTTTGAGCGCCTCGCGAAGATGTGTGCTGAGCGGCGTTTGACGTTCCTCGCATTCGGTAAAGAGGCATGAGAGGAAGTATAAGAAACAGTCGGGATGGACGTAGCGTCCGGTCCCGTCCACGTAGGCTTGGTGGGTAAGTACTTCTATCACCCAATTCATCGATTTCTGGACTTGGTTGCCGCGTCCATAGCGATGGAAGAGCCTGATAGCATTGACGCAAGAAACGGGATCGATTATGGTCATAGATTCACTAAAGAAGGCCTTGAGGATACCTTTTGAATTGACATTTCGTAGAATCTTGTCCATCGCAGAGTCAGCTACCTCACGCTTTACACACAAGGTCATTAGAGCAATAGAAGTGGTATCCACGTCGTCCGGAAACATTTTGAGCGTATGCTTAAGGTCCTCGGCGAGGTAGTTCCAGGTGTCTTTACCGTGGTGTTCCTTGAACGCTACTATGTCACGCTTTCCAGTAGCACTGAGAATGAGGAATTGAGAGAAGTTGTCGTAGACTATATCACCGTCCACGGTGACAGACTCCAATCCCCTAGCATTTTCCGCCAAATACCTCTCTCCGCGCGACAGCGGATTACCAAACAGGTTGCGGAGCATCCGTGCACAAGTTTCCGTGTTCTCGAAGAGTAGGCCTTTCATACCACATGAACGGGCTATTAAAACATTGTCGATGCTATCGTCGACGAAAACCGTCCTGAGCGGATTCGCGTTGGTCTCGTTAAGGACGTGCTGATAGAAGTCCATGTCCGGCTTTCTCATTCCAGCTGACCAAGAAGTGTAGATCCCATCAAACAGATCCCAGACTATTGACTTCCTGCTTTTTATTTCGGCATAATCGGGCTGAGATATGTTCGACATAGCGAACACCCTCAACCCACCTCTAGCGGCGTCCTTTAGTTCTTCGATTGCGCTAGCCAAAGCATGATTGAATCGTACAGCTCTACGCGCCTCGACGATGGCTTGGTGTACTTGGCTGGCGGCGATCGGCTCTGTGACTTCGGCGATTACTTGGGAATAGCAATCTGCTTCGGAAACGAAGCCGCACTGGTAGGCTTCCCAGGTCTGGGAGCTTCGTATTTCTGCGAAAGTCTTCTGTGAGACAGCTTTGACTGCGGTTGATAACCCTGTCCCTCTTATGATGACACCACCCAAATCGAGGATGAGAGTATCGAAATCAGGTTTCTCCATATCTAAGCCGTTATGCGTAGTGGTGAGATTGTAGTGTTTTAGATATTCGAAACTAGATTGTTTATGGTGGAGACGGAATTCGTTGGTGGGAACCAGTACTAAGGAGTAAAATTATTGCAATTACACATTTGTCTTTTCGTTAAGCAGCTTGCCACGGTGAAACTACATACCGCTATGGAACAAAATCCATGAGACCTTGTGAATATCAGTGGGAACGTGAATGGTGGAATTCTGTGACGTCGGGACAGTTTAGTAATTTCTCGAACCGGAAGGCGCAACGGACGATGTTCTAGATATTTTGCTCGAGATCTTAGAGATATCATATCCTTTTTCTCTCCTAGTTACTAGGCCTTAGTATAAACATAGTCTTGTTTGGATTTGGCCGCGCACAGGAGCATTATATTATCGCCTTGCAAGACTAGCTCCAGGTTTCTTTAAGAGCTGATTCAAAGTACGTAACGTGTGGAAATGGCTCGACAAGTCATGAACTAGGCTTTCAACGAACTCCCCATTTCTCGCCGATATTCTTGTTAGCTTATTCTGGGTTAGCATGCTGTTGGGCGAAGGGAAGCTGGAGGATAACCCCCAGGCAGCAAAACGCAAGACAGCAAATGAGAGAAGTCGAAATTAAGCATTAAGTTTTTCTATATATTCGTGAGCCCCGGAGCGCCACGCTATGGATGGGCGTGGTGAGACCAAAAAAAAATCACCACATTTCGAAAACTCTCAACCGCGCTCAAAAACGGAGCCAAATCATAGTTGCAATCATAAAACCGATCCACATGAGCCGTTTCCTGATAAGCCGAGGCCTAAGTTACTACTTCGCCGCAAACCTACTATTAGCCCTCAACTTCGCGCCGAAGAAATAGAGAGCATAGACGCCGAAGACACAACCGCATGTCAAGCCGGCTAGTAAACTAATACCGGGCCCGACCCCTAAGTTGACGAAGAGCGGTCGTGAGAAGTGGATAGCGCCGGCGGCAAGAGTTGACCGCGCGAAGTCGTTACCAGCGAAAAGCGAGGCAGTATACTGAGGGTAGGATAGCGGCAGATAGAGGAATATACACTGAATGATTAGAAAGATACCAACCGTGAAGACACCGATTCCGATGACGGAAGCTATCCAGTGGATTGAAGGATTTGAAGTCCAGCCTGGTTATTGTTAGTCTCTACGAATGGTCTGGTTTAGTTGGTATGGAACTTACCAAAAATAAAGAGGCCAATAGGACATAAAAAGGTAACAACCAGGGCGGGAATTAGACGGCGCTCCGGCGCTCCGAGGCCATGTTTGCGGATCTCAGGCTCGACAATGAAGTAGATATCTTAGAAAAGGGTCAGCATAATCAGCGAGAGAGATGGCTATAAATCTACTTACATGCCCAATACGCAGCCATCGCAAGCAAAACTCCGACAGTGATAGAGAGGAAGGTGAGGCCAGTTTCGCCGAGGCTAAAGCCGTACATTCCAACATAGACGAGCGGAAATGCCTCGAAGAAGGAGTAGTAGATACCATAAATAAGGGCAGTATAGATTGCTGTAAATGCGATAGACGGATCCAAGACAATCAGCTGCATGGGACGCCAGAGTGCCTCTACAGCAATATCCCGAGCAGTGAGGCTTGCTTGATCAATTTCGCTTTGACTCTTGAGGCGGTTGTCGCCAGTAAGCTTGCGTAGGCGACGAGCACGGCGAAGGAGAATGTTTGACGGAGAAGTTTCTGGAAGACACAGAAACAAAAGAATCCAAATTGGTCCAGAAAGCCAGAGCATTTCCCACAAAGACCAGCGCCAGTTTTCGGCTGCTACACTGAATCCACTGATAATAGGACCGAGGGCTGGGCCACACGTGGCTGAAAGTGCCCACAACGAGAGCGCGTACGGCAGCTTAATGAGCGAGTACATATCTTGGAGGGTAGCACCCCCGGTTGCAAGGCAAGGGCTTCCGAAGAAACCCTGCAAGAAGCGGAGGATGATCAGGCCTGCAAAATTGTCGACAACCGCCGCTGGGGCCAAGAGAATTACGAAAATAGCGAAGGTGATCATGTATGGCGGGTTGCGGCCGATGGAAGGGATTTCACTTAGTGGAGAGAAGACCAGGGGGCCGATTCCGTAAGCTATTACATACATGGAGAGGCCGAGAGCTGCTGCACTTGCGGAGACTCCAAAGCGTTCCATTACACCTTGTTCGCTCGGGGCATATATTGCCGATCCCATATAAAATGCAAGGGTATACATGCTGATTCGTGTATCAGCCTTTAGATCTTTCCACTAGGGCGTTCTAACTTACTAGATCTGGAATGAAACAAAAGCTTTCTTGCCAAGGGACCAATTCTGGGGGTTATCCGGGTCATCGGTTGTGTACCAATCAACTAAAATAGTTCCATCTTCTAGCTTCTCCGGCTCGATCGGTCGCGTTGGCCCTTTCTCCAAAGTTGCTATCGTAAATTGCTCTTCAAGATCGGCTCTAGTGACAGATTTCTTATGCCAGAGCGATCAGCTACCAATTATCGCTAGGGAATTTTGGAAGTTACCTACATGTAGAGCAGTTCTCGTGCCCACTCTTGAAAGGCCAGTACGAGATGTGCGCTGTGTCGCTGCGGTCTTGATCTTTTCAATGTCGAAGGTGTCATCGCCTTCGTCCTCGGAGCCCGCCGTCTTGCTCTTCTCAAGCTCAAGGGTATCTTCAGGAGTTGCAGGGACAACCTCTTCTGTAGGCTCACCCTCTTCTGGTTCTAGCCTGGATTCCTCCTGCGGCTGCTCTTTGGGTTCATCCGGATGAGCGTATGACCCTGGACATTGGAAGTCGGCCCTCTCTTCAGGATATTGTAACACCCGATTCTTAGTGACCCATCGAATTACCTGCCCCAGAGGGGCGTCTCGGATAAGAGCCGACATGGATTGCGGTATAATTAATATGAGCTGGGCAGTGTAGAGGATAAGGGAATAAGAAGGAAGTTGAAGGGAGATAAGGCCGGTATGAGATGAGGTGAAGCTTGAGACTGTGATTGAATGGCATGACGGGCGTTTGGTCAGGTACTTATTTATTGGAGTTCTCGGGGGTTCACTGCAGCCAAAAGCCAAAATGTGTGAGAGTCACAAATAATGCAGCACGAATAGTAAGAAGCGAGGGACAGTAAGCAGATGGCTTGGAAAGCACGTCGTGTTAGTAATTAGGAAGCTAGGCGATAGAAGACTTGGCGAAGATGTAGTATGCAGGTGAGATGTAGGTTGGGTGTAGGTTGGGTATAGGTTGGGACGCAGCTTTCGTAGGGTTGGTCAGTGGCCTTCTGCGCTTTCAAGGGCCAAGGCTCAATCAGCACTCTGATTCGAGCTTAGCGCATCAAATCAAATCAAATCAAATCAAATTTATTTATAGACAGCTGGCGGGTGCGAATCCCATATGTCTCCCAACTCCCGAGAACCCGAGGTACATAGTACCGTAGGGTTCAGAGAGTCTTTGCGAACGGATCAGCCCTAGTTACATTTCCCCGTAATTCTAAAATGACCTCTTTACTTCTGCTGCTAAAGAAACCTTTTTCGCTCTATAATTTCCATTCTTTAGACCTACTACCCTTCTAGATTCAGTCGTCCGTTCTGCCATTTTCCCTTATATTCTAGTTGTAATTTTACTTTTATAGTCCCCTCTATATATTTTCGCCTTTAAATAAAACTATTCTTAGTCTAGTTAATAGTAACTAATAAAATTTATTTACTTAATAAGTATATTAACTTCTTTATTATATAGAAACTTTAATTTTTTTTTAA
>KV749853.1:0-10813 GCA_001692915.1 Glonium stellatum
TTTACCGTCTGAGTCGCTTACTGAGATAACATCAAACCGACGTACACTGAATCCACCACCACCCTCGCATACAGCCACTGTTTTCCCAATGACTTAAACAATCCCAACAGCCAATTTCCTTCCAATCGATACATCCGGCCCCTCTCTCCAAAATGTCTTCCTGCTTCGGATTCCGTAAGTCTCAAGCGGATGATCGACAGCCTCTGCTTCCGCAGTACCACGATGATACCTCGCTCCAGCGCCAGCTCCACCAAAAGCTGCATTCCTATCAGATGATTCGGGCCCTCTCAAAAGGGTACATGCCGTCTAATGAGCAGGCAATCATCAATTTGCGGACACTGCTTGCTGCCGATATTCTCAATCCTGATAACCCGGACTTGAGTGATTCTGGACGCCTCCTTGTCAAGTACACGAAACAATGGCTTTACGAGTTCATAGAACTGCTCCAGCACAAAAACAGTGAAGATCAGATACAGGATTTCATCTGGTTCCTCTCTAAGTCTAAGGTTTCTGTCGATGTGGAAGACATCGCATCACGGGCTTCGAAGGCAAAAGTTAAAGCCGATACGGTGGCCGGTACGCTAAAGTTATTGCGATTTTACGCATGAAGCTAATTTGAATGCAGCTTACCGAAGCCTACAAACCGTTGGCTCCCTGCTCCTCACGAACTCAGACTTCCGCCTGTTCCTTTCTGACCTCAATACTATTGGCAGGGAAGTATTTAAGGATACCGCGTTCACATTATCTGATGTCGCAAAGGATGCAGGCAAGCGTATTGAGCCTTCTCAAGAAGAGCAGCAGGCTTTGAAAGAGCCTGGAGCTGATGCGGCTGCCCGGCCTTCCGCAGACGAGCTCAACGGAGAGCTTTCAGGAGTAGCAGACGTTGTTAGCAATGGTGCTGTTAAAGTTGTAAAAGAAGCTGAGCAGAGCTTGGCTGAAAAATTGACTGGAGATGAGAAAGAATCGCTGCTCTATCGGCTAAAACAGGTCGTCCTGAACCTTAGAAAGCGAACGGATTACTCCGATTCAGTATCTACCATTTCATTGCTTCTAAAGAGGTATGCAATGACATACTCTAGAGCTGTTGAAGATACGATCAGCACCGCTCAAGATGATGTCAATCCCAACCATGCAATGAATCGGGCCGTGAAAAACTTCTGGACATTTCTGAGCTCGTTTGGGAAAAGAGAGGAATGGGATAAACTCAAACAAATTTTCGAGCGAGTCATGGACCACCGCCAGAGGGATCCGGAATTCGAGGACTTCATGATGGACATCGGCAATTCTATGCAAAAGCTTTTGACCGACCCTGACTTCTTCGACCATGCTGATGAGAAATTCAAGGAGCTAAGGGAAAAGTCTCGAGGACTAGGGTCTGACTCATCGCTCCGACAGGATGTAGATGAATTCTTTGGACAGATCCATGCTACCTTCAAATCTGTAGTTCATGATAAGGACGTTGCCAAACTGATGACGACCTCCTCGAGGATATTCAAAATCCTCTCCCCTGCTCACACTTATACTAATGGAGAGCTTGTCACTGACGCCATCAATGTCTTTGTTCCCTTACTTGTGCAAGCTATTCAGTACATTCCGATACCCCGTCTTGAAGTGGCGACTCCTGACATCGACCTTCTTCTTGAGAATCTCATTATCGAACCAGGAAGAACTGTGAATCATAGCTCCTTCCTTCCGTATAGGCTTCGCGTAGAGACTTATAATGACCTGGAGATACGCAAGGCACGGTTCCGGACGGCCTCCAGGGTCACGTCGCTGGTCACCATCAAAATAGATGGGTTATCCATGCGAGCAGACGAGATTGGATTTTTGCTCAGAGCTCATTCTGGTCTCCTGCGTCTGGCAGATGAGGGTATCGCCTCATTTCATCTCGACGAGAGGGGTATCGATATTCACCTTGATGTAGAGATTGGCAAGGAAAGGCTTGAGAAAATGGTTACCCTAAGAGCTGTCCGCGTGCATATCCACAAACTTACATATAAAATACGTAAGAGCAAGTTTTCGTTCATTGGGTGGCTTTTTAAACCTCTTCTTCGACCAATCATCCGGAAAGTCATGGAGAAGCAACTAGCATCTGCAATTGCGGATGGCTTGCATGCCGCAAATCGGGAGCTTTTGTTTGCTCGGGAGCGCCTCCGTGCTACTCGCATATCTGATCCGGACGATATCCGTACCTTCTTTAAGGCTTTAATGGCTCGTTTGACGCCTGAAGATGACCCCGACCTCTACACTCGTGTTGGCATTGCTCAACCAGGAAAGGGCGTCTTCAAAGGAAAATATGCCCCCGGCAGTATTGTGAAGTTGTGGAACGAGGAAGCTACTAGGGCTGGCGAACGCGTCGACGACTACGACCAAGGCGGCTGGAGAAACGAAGTATTCAACGTTCACACGACATATATGACCTAGCAGGTCAAGCAGGCCATCACCATACACCAAAGCACACTTGTAGGCTATTATTTTTCATGTATTAACTTTTGGGCGGCTTGGTCAACCTGTGATGGAATGAGCAATTATGTATTGTTACGAATGACGGATGACGACTTCATTTTCTAATGCAAAGTTCAGGCAACAAAAAGGGTTCCATATGTATAAGCTTGTTTTGTCGGTTTCTTTCGGTTGTGTGTTCATGAATTCATTCACAAAGTACATGATGCATTTTATGCATAGTAAGGAGTTAAATAGCTATAAAGCTACTAGTGACCGGAATAATATATGGGGTCCTTCTAAGCCGCGGGCATTTTAACTGACCTTAGACCATATTGTGCTGCAAACGGTTCAAACGTCAAATTATGCGGGACGACGTCAGCCCTCCACTGTCGTGCGTTATTTACGACCAACTTCCTATTTTTCGCATCTTCAAAAGCTGATGGACTGCATAGTCACATGAGGGTGTAGAAAAAGTAAATTTTAGGTAATGAGCGTCATTGCGCGACTATTCAAAAATCTCTCAAGCGCTCATGGCGTTACGATGTCCATTACGGGTTAAAGCATAGTTTTTGTTCTTTGCGTCTCGACAAGTCATATTCCGTGCTCTTGAAGCTGAAAACCCCCATCACTTCAGCCCGAGACAGACTCAAAACATGGCGGCCTCAATAAACCCGCATTACCACGGACTTGTGGATATGGGAAGGTATGTGTGTTTCAAAAAAGCGACTTTTGTTGAGAGTCACATTCTTAACGCCGAGTATCACAACGGCGGTGGACGCCATTCTGCAGCCCTGTACGAATGCGGAGCGAGTCTGGGGGCTTGGCTGGATGATGGAATCAAATGGGCTGAGCTGTCTTACTTCTTCTGAGCTAATTTGGACCTAGCAATGGCATTCGCTTTTCGATCACGGACCTCGCGCCTGGCGCTCAGCGCATTTTACCAACCATTTACCAGGATCGCGCCGCGATTTCACTCTACGACGCGCAGTGGGAGAACGGCCAGGTTGTGGCAATCCCTGGCCCTGTGATCACGCAGGTGGTACAGGCGCTTCAGCGCTTCAAATCAACGTGCGAGGACTATGGTGTGCAAGAGGATCACATTCGCATCGTAGCCACGGAAGCGACACGGCAGGCAAAGAACTCCGACGACTTTCGCGAGCAGATTCGCGCCGCAACGGGGTGGACTGTTCAGCTACTGCCTAAAGAAGTAGAGGGAAGGGTTGGCGCCTTCGGCGTGGCGAGCAGCTATGATTCTGTTCGTGGCCTTGTCATGGACTTGGGTGGAGGAAGTACCCAGGTTACCTGGATGATGACAGAAAACGGTGAGGTTAACATGAGTGAGAAGGGGTCTATTAGTATGCCGTACGGCGCTGCTGCTTTGACTCGTGAATTAGAAGTAGCAGACAGGAAGGGGTCGAAAGGGCGTGACAGCTTTAAGCAAGAGGTGCTTCAAAACCTCAAATCAGCAATTAAGGATCTGGAAATTCCAGACAAGCTAATGCAGGAGGCCAATAAGAATGGCCTGTCGCTTTATCTTTCTGGTGGAGGGTTCCGTGGTTGGGGCTTCGTTCTGATGAACGAGCACCCAATCAAGCCATACCCAATTCCAATCATTAACGGGTTCCATGTCACAAAGGATGCGTTCCACGATACCGCCATGGTACAAGCAGCCGTTCAGCAGGCGTCCTCGGAGACGACGCCAGAGATTTTCCGGGTCTCTCAACGTCGCGCTTCCCAAGTGCCTGCAGTAGCATTCCTCATCTCATGTCTTGCCGAGGCACTCCCATCTATCAACGATGTTTACTTTTGCCAAGGAGGCGTGAGGGAAGGGATGCACTTTTCAAATCTTGAGCCATCAACTCGAGCTCTGAATCCGTTCGTCACAGCGACTCTTGCGAATGCTCCGGAGTCTGTGAATGAATTGGTTCAGTTATTGCTCACAGCTGCTCCACTGCCGCCCTCTGCAGGCAAAAAATCGGGATCATGTATATTCAATATACCACTACTTACTGCATTCGTCCAGGCCATGTATGTACACGCGGCGCTGCCGAAGGATCTCCGAGCAGGAGCAGCACTTCGTTGCACTACGACAGGCTATTTTGCGGGAACACATGGTGTTAGCCATCAGCAACGCGCACTACTCGCCCTGCTACTGTGTGAACGCTACGGTGGCCTGGGCTCTATTAGCCCTAGCGAGCAGGATTTCTACCGTCGCATTGTCCAGCTAGTTCCGGAAAGTAATCCTTGGTGGTGCATGTACCTAGGCCGCGTCGCTGCAGTCGTTGCGAGCGTTTACCCGGCTGGATTGGTGAGGCAGAATCGTCTAGAATTGAGCACAGTATGGAGTCAAGGGAAATCCAATTTGTTTCTGAATATTGATTTCAAATTTGGAAAGCGCGCCGAGGGTATGGGAGCTTGGGATGAAGGGTTTCAGAAGGCAATCAAAGCTGTAGAGAAGGCGGGGAAGAAGAAGAATTGGGCTATAGCCGGAATCGGTTATAAAGTAGCTATCAAGATAGACGGAAAGGATTATAGTACGTAGGGAATTTTGAGGGGCAATTGCTTGATAGATCAAATTTTTTTGGAGGTAGTAAGGAAAGTATTCGAGAAAGCATCGTACGCTTTGTAGCACACCGCTATTTTCGTTGAGTAATGCAAGCGTTTCCCGTTTCCCCGCACACGTTGTTGATGCATGACGAAAACTATCGTGACCTGGAAGCAGAGTCATTGATTTACTAACCACGCTGAATTGAGCGTCCTATACGCAACGAAATGCTCACACGTGCGCTGAAAATATCCAGTGCTGTGAAGACACGTTGGGTTAATGGTCGCTCTGGAACTCGTTCCATAGTTAGAAATTATTGTGAAGGGTAAGAGGCGCGTGCTACAGCAGCTTTTTGCGCCTGCTTTGGCCCCAACAGCTTAGCCCTTAATGACACATTCTAACGACGAGTGGATGTTGGATGGAATATCGATGCTCTGTGAGGAGTATTTCCTGTCGATAGATTCACCCTTGGATCTTCTCATCCCTGTTAGCATTGGCCATCTTCAGTAATATATTCCTCTTCCTGGAGTTTCCGGTGCGCGGTGCATTTCATGGAGTAATCCCCATGCAGCTTCGTCTCGTTGCTTCCGGTTGGCTTCAGCGGTCAGGGGAAAGTTGGTTTGGCTTCGAAAATATGCGGAGGGAACTCTGTGAGGCCTAAGTTTGCTAGCACGTATGTTGAAATATGGGGTAATAGAAGGTCTCTAGTTGCAGGTCGCGAGCGTCTATTGGGTGGCAATAAGCCTCGCTGTACAGGTCGCTTTGCCGAAGATGATGGCTGTGTGAAGCGTCTCGTTCCTCCAAGGGTCAGCTCTCCTTCTTAAATTTTCATCGGTGGATTTTATTACGTGTCCAGTATATGGCGCGTGAGATGATGGTAGACGAATACTTGGCCCACCTTTTGCCCCTTGTTCCTGAGTGGCGGTTGGCGATCGTGCCGCGTCCAGCCGTCTTATTCACGATGTTGCACCTGGTGACTTCAAGGGCTCTCATAAATAGGCAGAGCCCTCCTCTGGGCTCAATTGACTCGCGTCAATCCTCTCACCTCTTTCTTTGAAACTCACCGCCCCGAACTCTCCTCCTAATCTCTCTATCTTCTTTTTATCGCCGCGCAAGCCATCGCGACCGCCTCAGCTTTTCGGCTCTGTAGATAAGGAACGCTGACCGCTCAGCCGCAGATAACCAAAAGGTGTGAATCTCGCGCCAATTGAGCCCTGTCTGTAGACCCTGCGAAGAAGCTTAACGGGAGCATGTCCCCTGCATGCGGTGTTACATGCATCATGTCCTAAAATAATCATTGTCCTTGCTGCCCATTCCGCACATGTGCTCCCAAGGAGCCTCACTTACTTATAACCTGCCACTATGTTTACCTCCATCTTGATCAATTTCACCTACTAACTAAAGCTATTTGCAAGAAATTTAGGTTACCCCGTCCCGCCTGCCCGCTTACCTGCCTATCCCTCTTATTCCCACCCAACCAGAGAGCTCGCGCGAGAGCTTTGGGCACACAAACCCAAATCTGGATAAACGCCACATACGCACCTCATAAGCTTCAACCCAACCTCGAGTACCAATTCGTTTGGGGAGAGTCTTCCTCACGGATTCACCGCCAACATGGATACACCACCAGCCAACGGAGCTCCTAATAAGCTATTGGACCAGGTAATTCGCACACCTGGACGACAGCCATCCCCTCAACCGACACATCTGAACGTTCCCGGTTCTACAACCCGAATCCTTCCTCAGGAAGGCTCGGGATATGTTGCTCCCAAATTTGAAGGAAAGGAGCAACAGATGGAGGCTGTTATGGATGCAGTCGAGGAGAAGGGATTTATCCCGCAAGATTTCGTTGAATCGGAGACAAGATGGTTCTACAACGAGCTCGGAATTGACGATATGTACTTTTCTACCGAGACCGTGGAGGTGTAAGTGCTCAAATAAAGCATTACAATCTATTCATCAAACTAATACTTGTGCTAGAATTGTCAACCACATCCACTCCTTATACGCTGCCAAAGTTGCAGCTTACGCTCGCGACGATAAGCGCTTGGAAATACGACTAGATAAGGAGGCGGTTGATCATGCTGTGTATATTGACACTAGCAAGCCTGGTGTTTCGGTCGTGAACGGTCCTCGCTATGAGCAGCGTATCGACGAGAAATACTTGAACGGGTCTAAGGGCAGTCTGGGCTACCGTGTGGAGAGCTTCCGCTCCGCTAGCCCTCTCCCTGGTAGTCAGGAACAACAGTTACGATGCTATTTTGTTTATCAATGCGAGTTTGCTACACCAGATCCATCTGATGCCGAAACAGACCTGGAAAAGATCGGCGAGAAGCGCTTTTTGCAGAAGGCCACGAAAAACACAAAGGGAATCTACCAGCAAGCCATCGCAAACGCGGTCGGCCGGACAGGCCCCGTTATTGAATATTTCGAGATCGAAGGTTCAAGGGAGAAGAGATTGGTTCTTGCCTACAAACAGGGATCAGCCCTGGGCTTGTTCAGCGCCTTAAGCGACCTTTACCACTACTATGGTCTAACTTCCTCGAGGAAATACGTCGAGCAGTTCTCGAATGGATATACGGTAATGTCTTTATATCTACGTCCGGCACCCCAGCTTGCTGCCTCATCTCGATACCCACCCATCGAGGCTTCTATCCATCAAATCATCAAGGAAATCTCGTTGTTATACTGTATACCTCAGAATAGATTTCAAGCACACTTTGCCACTGGAAAACTAAGTTTGCAGGAGACGATATACGCACACTGTGTGTGGGTGTTTGTATCCCATTTCCTTAACAGACTGGGGTCTGAATACACCACACTCGCATCACTTTTGGATACGAACAATAGTGTGCATGCAGAGCTTCTCTCTAAGTTGAAACGCCGTCTCCGAGCGGAGACTTTCACGGCCGACTATATTCTGGAGATCATCAACCAGTATCCCAATCTTGTTCACTCGCTGTATCTTGCATTTGCAAACACTCACTATGTCCAGACGAGAGGTGAACATGATGATTTCATCCCAACACTAAGTTTCTTGCGTTTAAAGATTGACAAAGTTCTCGGCGATGACGAGCTAAGCGACCTTATCACTAAGAAAGTAGCCAACGAGCACCATGAGATGGTTATGACAGCTTTTCGTATATTCAATGGCAGTGTTCTAAAGACCAACTTCTACACCCCAACTAAGGTAGCTCTGAGCTTCCGACTGAACCCCACCTTCCTACCCCCACAAGAATATCCTCAACCGCTCTACGGAATGTTTTTAGTCATTAGCTCAGAGTTCCGCGGTTTCCATTTGCGCTTCCGCGATATTGCGCGTGGAGGTATTCGGATTGTCAAGTCGCGGAGTCCAGAAGCTTACGCTATCAATGCGCGCTCGCTTTTTGACGAGAACTACAATCTTGCAAATACTCAACAGCGGAAAAACAAGGATATCCCTGAGGGAGGCTCTAAGGGTGTCATTCTACTGGATGTACACCACCAGGACAAAGCTAGAGTGGCGTTTGAAAAGTATATCGACAGCATCCTAGATCTACTTTTACCTCCAACCAGCCCCGGTATCAAAGATCCCATCGTCGATTTACACGGGAAGGAAGAGATCTTATTTATGGGTCCCGACGAGAACACCGCAGACCTAGTGGACTGGGCGACAGAACATGCTAGAACTAGAGGAGCACCATGGTGGAAGTCCTTCTTCACAGGCAAGAGCCCGAAGCTAGGAGGTATCCCGCATGACCGTTATGGCATGACTACCTTGTCGGTCCGGGAATATGTCCTTGGAATCTATCGCAAGTTAAACCTGGACCCAAGCAAAGTCCGTAAGCTTCAGACTGGTGGACCAGATGGTGATCTCGGATCTAATGAGATCTTACTGGGTAACGAAATGTACACTGCCATAGTGGATGGTTCTGGTGTTCTTGTTGATCCGAAGGGTATCAACCGGGAGGAGTTGGTACGCCTGGCAAAGAAACGTGCCATGATAGCTCAGTTCGACATTTCGAAGCTCTCTTCAGAAGGCTACCGCGTCCTTGTCGACGAGAACAATGTCAAGCTTCCAAGCGGCGAGATTGTTTACAACGGAACGACCTTCCGGAATCTGTTCCATCTTCGTGGCGGCTCTCACTACGACATGTTTGTACCGTGCGGTGGCCGTCCGGAGTCCATTGATCTCAGCTCTGTGAGCAAACTCATTGTCGACGGAAAATCAGTCATACCGTACATCGTCGAAGGCGCCAATTTATTCATTACGCAGGATGCAAAGCTCCGACTGGAGAAGGCTGGCTGCATTCTTTACAAGGACGCTTCAGCAAACAAGGGCGGCGTTACATCTTCGTCGCTTGAAGTTCTTGCGTCTCTGTCATTCGATGATGCCGGCTTCATTGAGCACATGTGCGTACGCGAAGATGGAACTGCCCCCGACTTCTACAACAACTACGTGAAGCAAGTACAAGAGATTATCAAGAATAACGCGGCTCTTGAATTCGAAGCAATCTGGAGAGAACACCAAGCGACGGGAGAGTTAAGGAGCACGCTCAGCGACACATTGAGCGTCGCAATCACCAAGCTAGACGAAGAGCTTCAAGGGACAGAATTGTGGGAGAACTTAGAACTGAGGAAATCTGTTCTCGGCGATGCTTTACCAAAACTTCTTTTGGATAAGCTTGGCCTC
The DNA here is from genome assembly GCA_001692915.1 of Glonium stellatum. Classification (NCBI taxonomy): domain Eukaryota; kingdom Fungi; phylum Ascomycota; class Dothideomycetes; order Gloniales; family Gloniaceae; genus Glonium; species Glonium stellatum. The sequence continues at coordinate 9,663 of KV749853.1, forward strand.
GAAACGATTATGGAGCGGGTGAGTGCATTGTGTATTAGACCGATAAGCTATTATGTTTTAACTCACGTCTGCAGGTGCCTGATAATTACCTTCGTGCTATCTTCGGCAGTTACCTTGCTAGTCGATTTGTATACAGCTATGGTATCTCGGCCAGTCAATTCGCGTTCTTCGCTTTGTAAGTTGACCCTGTCGCAACACCGCAAAAAAACGAAAGGCTAACATTGCTCCAGCATGAACAAGCGCATGGCCAGATTAACCACTCAGGGGAGTTAGCGGTTCATCATACATGGGAAGCATGCAATGTGCACGGCAGCCTGAAGCGTGCCTGGAGTTCGGAATGATGGGGGTTCAAAAAAGGACGGCGCAATTGGGGGTGCATTCGTTCTAATTCTCGAGGGGCCCACTCGAGTCTTAGCGATAGAGATTTTTCTATATGGGGAGGGCCATGCATGCATGACAAGTTTAAAATAAAAGCAATACATGATTTATGCTTTTACCTTTAGTTGGTGGCATTGTTGTGCTAAGTTGTGAAACCAACAAGGCTCGCTTGTCTGCTCTCCAGCTCAACCACCTTCGATCCAAAAGCGTCCACCTCCGCTCCTCCACCATCAACAAAACAAACCCGCCCTGCCCGCCACCAACTTTCCCTACCGCCGCCGTACAGATAGACCCGAGTCGCGTTTCTTTATAGAAAGGTAAGGCAATCAATTTAATCCGCTTTCCCCCGCGCGCGCCCAGTTTTTGCCCCATTATCGCGCGCTATCTTTGCACGTCAGTCCTGCCAGCGCCTTCGCATTTCGCAGGCGCTCTGCACCGCACGCGTTCCTCACCAGTGCAAACCCGCTCTAACACGGTCGCCAGCACGCAACGCCGCCGGCAGCACCGCCCAAAACTCCCTGCGCCGAACCCGCCCCGCCCAGCAATGGCCACGACTCGCGCGAAGACGGGCCACTCGAAGCCTCGCGTGTTCCCCAAGGTCGAGGAGCTGCCCGCGGTCAAGAAGTCCGGGCCCAAGAAGCCGACCACCAAGAAGCCGGCCACCAAGGCCAACACGTCCAAGCCCCGCGCGAAGAAGGTCGCCACGGGACGCGTCACGAAGCCCGCCGCGCCCAAGAAGGAGAAAACGACGACGGCCGCAGCGGCGGCTGCGG
>KV749853.1:10934-22487 GCA_001692915.1 Glonium stellatum
CTCGACGGCTGCGCCTGCGCCCAAGAAGAGCGCACCCAAGGCCGCGGCGGATAAGGTCAATGGCGCCGTCTTGAAGGCCGAGGGCGCCGTCGCGGGCAAGCCTGCAAAGAAGGTATGCTGACCCTTTCCCCCGCCCCTTCCTCCCCTGTTGGCGTCGCCAGCTTGTTGTGCTGCCTGCTGACTTGCGCGTCGCGCGCTTAGGCGGCTGGCACGAAGAAGGAGAAGACCACGACTACGACTAAGAAGCCTGCTACGCCTAAGGCCAAGGCCAAGGCGTAGACGGCGCGCGGGCGCTGCTTCTGCCATGGTGGTCGTCGTCGTTGTTGGGCGTTGAGGCTGGGTCAACTGGGTCGGGGGACTGGGGTGGGGAACCGGGTCCGGGGGGCAAAAGGGCGGGCAGGGTAAGGCAACGGGTGGCAGCTTGCCTGGGCGGAAGGCGTCTGGGACATGGAAATCAAACGTATATCGCGTTGCTAAAGTATAGCGCGACACTATTTCGGCTGCCGCCGGTTTCATGTTCTCGAGGGCGTCTAGGTCAACCATCTTTTAGCTTTTTCATTTTACTATTCTTGTTTTGGGCTGCTGATGCTTTTTGGCTCTCTTGGCTTCTGTGGGGGATCTCTGTTTCCTATGGTTATCTCTTGTCTTTTTTCCTTTTGGATATGGGTTATTGTTGTGGGGTCATGAGTACTCTATTATTTCTCGGGGAAGGAGGTTTGTACGATACCCGAGGCTGGTTTCTGGTAATGCCATGGACTATACTGCTTTGCGATGAGACTTATGAAAACGCGAGTTTCTATCTAGATACGATTGGTATGGCAATGCTCTCGGGTAGAAGATGGTACATAGGGGTCAATTGAACAATGGTAATGTTATGATTACATGATCTAAAGTCCTTCCAGAGTCTACTCCAAGTCCTGAATATCCCCATAGCTAGCCTACAAAATGATTAATATCCTCCTCCCAAACCATCTCTAACCTCTGACAATCCATTTCAGTGACTAGGCAATCATTCCCGAATCCCCAACGACCAAAACTAGGTAAGTAACTGCACCAGAAAACTATTCCAGCTCCAGTAATGAAGAAATAGGATGACTACTGACTCTTCTTATCAGTGTTTTGAGGCCTTAACATGCGGTAGCAGCGAATAAAGTAGTCGCGCTCATTAAATAATCTGACAAGAATCCTAAGTCAACCTTCAAAGCCCTCTGCAGAGAGTGATGAAGTGACTTACATTTGACAACCAAAGGCTGCAGCAATGCCACCTGTCCTGACAAGTTCCCCAACAAGCCCGTACTGCTTAAATACTCCAGAAGTTCCACGGAGAGTGCCTGGAATAGCCAGCGCAGCTGAAATAGTGTACATCGATGGAAGAGTTGGGCGGATTTCGAAAGTCTGAAAGAGGAGTCAGTATTGAAATCAGGATTTCGATGACGGCGAAAGTGACTCACAGAGCCATTCTGCTGAAAATAGCTTCGAATAAAGCTTAAATTCCAAACAATCCGCAAGGCCATATTCACGCAGTTCGCATACACCAACCCTTGCGCACCAAGCTCCAGGACCTGTAAAAATAAGTACGCCGACCCGGCGAAGCCCGCGAAGAACGCGCCCATGTACAAGGATTGTTTGTGCAGTTGTGCATTCGTAGCGACAGCAGCTGCAAATGCTTCCGTGACACCATTCAGCGCCAGAAGCGGGATGTAGTAACAGTATGTTGCCAACACATCACCTGCGCCTGTTTCAGCCCATTTGGAGCCTGCAACAATCTTGAGCAATAGTGGTGCGATAGTAGGCCCTAAGGCACAAGCTGCTAGGGAGATTAGGTTGTAGAGTTTCAAGATATCGCCAAGTATTTCTCGAGCCTGGCGAATACCGTCGGGTAATGGTTTGTTGGAAGGTGGGTTGGAAGCGCAGAGCTTCGCGAAGAGGTTTCGGCTGCTTTCTTCAATTGGTTGGAAGAGCATGCGAGCGATCAGACCCCCGTAATTTGAGGCGAGGGCGTAAGCGCCCTGATCACCCAACGAGGCTAACGAAGTTATGAGGATGGAATCACCTTGCGTCAGGATATATTTGACACTTGATTGGACGTACAGACTGAGTGACAGGCGGCAGAGGGGCTCGGAGAAGTAAGAGAGAATGTATTTCGTTTTGCTTTGATTACAGTTAGCGGTTAGAAAGTCATGGGCGGTACACACTACCTACAGAGAAAGCATCCGACGTGGCCAAAGTGAGAACTGCTCCTTTACAGATATGGGCCACATGCGTACAGCATAGACTACCAGCAAAGCTAACGCATAGGCCAGCTGCCCAATGGCAAACGGCAATACGCCGATATCTACCCCTGACCTACTGGCCCAGATTGCTGAACCGCATGTGCCCAGACATCGCAAAAGAGTAGCTGTTGTTTCAGCAGATGCTCTCACTTTGTACAGCATCTTCTGTTGGATAGCTACGAATGCAGGCTCCGTAAGAAGCTCGATGAATGTAGCAAAGCAGTAGAGGCTTAAAGCATCCACAAAATAAGGGACCGGGGGGATCTCCGTTTGAAGCCATAAAATAGCGAGAGCATATATCAAAGGAACCCCTAAGAGAATAGCAAGATATGACAGGTTGATGACAGTCTGAACTCCATGAGCTTGACGCTGCAAGGCAACGCGGAGACTCTCCCGTGCAAAATAGAGAACAGAGATTGAGTACAGTTCAAGCTGCGCAGAAACTCCAAGAAGCTCTGGCGAAAGAAAGCGTAGAAGAATTTGATTGACTGCAAACGTGAGCGCTCGAGAGCCGACTTGTAGAAGTATAAGAAAGGTTGCTCCCTTGGCCGAAGCTGAAAGGATGGAGCTCGACATTTTTGGGGGACTGGTTGTAGAACGGCTCCTTCTTAACAGAGAAGAGAAATATGCGGCTATTCTCCCAGTGAAAATATCATCTTCAACACTGTGCTTCTTCTACCCCGGCTGCCGATTAGAATGAGCTGGTAGGGGGTCTGCGATGGGGTTTGATGCAACAATATCGCCCACCGGAGCGCTACGGTGGCCTGAACATACCGCTACCTTATCTCCGCGATACGAGCACCAGCCGCATTGGAATTGGGCTGGATTACACATACCCACCAAAACCGCAATGTTTTTTTCGAAAGCGCACCCAACTGTTGCTGTGGAAAAATGGTTGGAGACAAAGAGGTTAAAATCAGATCCGGGCGACTTCTGATGCGCCCACTGCGCCTCGACGACGCTCCAGATGTTTTCCTCATGCGCTCTTCCGCGGCAGTTATGAAATTTACGTGAGTGCCCGATCCTCAGCATACAGTCGAGGATTGTCGTATTTATACTATCCGTAGTCGTTCAACGCCCGAGACCGATGTCAAACAGTCTGAAGAATGGATCACCAAATGCCTCGAACGCCCCAACTGCTGGAACTTCTCTATGGAACTTCTGCCTAGAAGTGTTGATGATACGGCACCACCAGAAACCCCACACAAAGCTAGAGTCATTGGCGTAATAGGAGCCATTCGGGCACCCGAAGTAGGATACATGATCCATACCGACTTCTGGGGGAAAGGTTATACATCGGAGGCGCTCCAAGCATTTATGCCTGTGTTCTTCGAGCATTATTCGGACGAGGAAAGATACGATTTTGCAGAAGCACATGTTGATCCTGAACATGGCCCCAGCCGAAGGGTCTTGGAAAAGGCTGGCTTCACGCTGCTGGAGGTGAGGAAACAGGACTTCGACAGTCCTACGCTAGGTATGAGGGATACATGCATCTATCGGCTTAACCGACCTAGGAAAGCGCTCGAGGAAGATTAAGGTGAGGCATACCTAGCCGCTTGTGCTGACCACCTTATTGACCACAAATGTTGGAGGCACAATTACCAGTGCATCTCCTACGTCACTATAGTAGCATCATTTTCCTCAGACGCCTTTAAAGTTATACGAGCCGAAGGCCAGCCCCACTCAGAACTTAACTATAGAACATGAGTTGGCTGTGCTGAGCGGTTTAATCCTCCCAAGTTTGCTGCGCCGTAAAAGCTGTCACACACAAGTTTGTGCCTGATGCCTGGTGCCTAATATCTTGGTGCCCGTATTGCATGTAGTTTCATGACGATGAAGCAAAAAGAGCGCGAATGGGCAATAAACGGTCTGTTCAAGTGCGTACTATTTTAAAGAATTGGCTTGAATACCCCCCCCGTCCCGCATAATTTGTTTTACAATGAAGAGCTTCACAGCAGAGTACAACAGGTAAAAACAAGCCGGCCAGAGGCCCCCAGAGGCCCCCATCATCCAATAGCCGCACGGCCATATGCCAAGTGTGGCCAATCCCGCACCTTCCGCTTTTAGACCACGTGGCGGTGGTAGGGCTGACTCCAAGGCCGGTACAGAGCCGCAGTCCCCACTTGTGTGCTTTGTATGTAGGTTGGGGGCGCAGTCAGGGGATCTGCACCACAGCCCCCGTGCCCCCATGATTACCACCCCCCATAGTTACCACCAACCGACCGTATTTCGGTCTCGCCCATCAAATCTGTCGTACTACGCATCACAAAACGCCTTTGCGCATCATCTGTTATGTTATTCCACTTTCTCATCAACCACTGGACGCCCATTTCCATCTTGGCTGTAGATTGCCACATAACACAGAATTAGAAACAGTTCCCGTTCAGCCTCAACGCTGGGTTACCTCCATTCCATTAGATAATGCAGGGTTCCTGGAGGTTCTGGACTTCGATAGGTGTATTTAAGAGGGAACGTTCATAACCCGGACAGTCATATCTCAAACCGTCACTATTCATTCGTCGCCTTCCTCTCTCCTAAATCGGCCTAGGCCAGTCTAGGCAGCCTCTCGCTTTCGCATTTAAAGCCATTTAGAGCCGTCCCACTGCATACCCCATGCAACTCTCTTCTACTGACTCACGCCTCACCGCTGTCGTCATCAAAACCCTATAGGCATCTAGCCGGCCTCCCTAGCTTATATACACCTGATTCAGGGTCTTCCCCGAAATCACCACCGACCCTAGAACCAGATCTGGCTTTCATTTGTTGCCATACAAAATATACATACAATATTACTAGCGCCCACTTAAACAACTTTTGACTCGGAGGCCTCAGTACATCAATCTTAGCCTGGACATACTGCTTCCAACCTAGACAAGTCCGCCATGGAACTCTCTACTCCCGAAACAAACCCCCATGCACCATTGCGATTACTATCGCTTGACGGTGGGGGAGTCCGCGGTCTCTCTAGTTTAATGGTTCTAGACGACTTAATGGAGAACATATCACAAGAAGAGAAAAGACTGGGACGAAGAGCGCAAAATGATAGCACGCCTCTCAAGCCCTGTGATTACTTTGATCTAATTGGGGGGACGAGTACAGGCGGCATTATTGCGATTCTGCTTTCGCGCCTTCGATTAGATTGTAAACAATGTATCGGTATTTACACCCAGCTAGCTGAAGAAATCTTCAAAAACGACCGATCAATCACCGTGGCTGGAATGAAGCTACCAACTGGTGCGACACGTTTCTCGGGTGTCGTTCTAGAAAAAGCCATCAAATCAGCTCTTGTAAAACTCAGCTATAAGGAGGATGAACTCATGTGGGATGATTCCCTCTTCGAGGAGGTGCCAGAGACAGAGATGCCACGAGACAGCATCTGGGGGGACGTTACTCCCAAAATTATTACCGATTCACCCAGTGTGTCTACGACGACGGAGAGTTTCTTCCCAGACCGAAACGCTACATCCGTACCTACTGAAATCACCAGGGCCCCAGTGAGCCATATCGCTAATGAGCAATCGAATTCATCTCTTCCAGAAATTGGCCCGACAAGAAAACCTACTTGGAAGATACATCCGCGTGGCTCCGTCCACAAGAAGGCTAACATCAAGGGATGTCGAGGCTTTGTTCTGACATCCCTCAAAAACGCCCTCGGCCTACCAAGAATACTCTCAACATATGATCCAAACGACCGACAAACACGGATTTGGGAAGCGCTCAGAGCTACATCAGCAGCGCCAACATTCTTTGAAGAAATGCAGTTCGGCACTCCCAAGGTCACCTATCTTGACGGCGGTGTAGGCTTCAACAATCCTTGCGCCGAGGTCGATTATGCAGCAAAAGCCTTATGGGAAGGTAGGTCTATTGGAGTCATTGTATCCGTAGGAACCGGTCTACAATCAATTCCTTCAGTGAAGAAGATGGCCTCGTGGCTTCCATTTGGCTTGGGTACTGATATCTCTCTCGCCTCTGCACTCGCGAACATGGCGACCAGCACTGCACGAGTTGACAACGAGATGAAGCGGATGTACTACAACACTAATACCCGATATTATCGATTTGATGTTGACAGGGGCCTTGCCAACATCTCTTTGGAACAGTGGATGAGGGAAGACGAGATGGCAGCGCTGACTGAACAATACATGAGAGATGCGAAGCAGCTCCGACGGGCCAGAGCGCTGGGTGAACTCATGGCCAAACTTAGTATGTTGCCACCCAAGTTCGAAATCAGCACTCTCCAATTCCGAGTCGGCATGGACGGCCGCGGCGTTATCGACCAATCGTATCTATCCGTCCAAGTCGATTTCAAGACCGGCATGCCACTCGGCGTGCACGCGCATCTCGAAGACTTCACCAAGATGTCGCAATTCCGCAACTCCAGCCCATCCGGCGAAAGTGGCGTAGCTGTCGACGAAGACGGCCGCATGCGGAAGATCTACCCCGTCGCGCTAGACCTAGACGGTGACGGCAGGCGGGAAGAAAGTGCGGTGTACCAATGCGTCAAGACCGACAACGTGTGTCTGCGCACACTCCGCACCGGCATTCCCCAGGGCAAATACCGTGTCGTTTTCATCGTCGCTTTCCACGACAGCAACCATACCCCTCCAACAGAACTGGTGTTTTCTGTCGGAAAACCATTCGACCCGAGAACGTTCGCGCGCCGGTACGTCGACGTTAAGATCACTCCGGATATCGTGCCCGTTCTTCTAAACCCGGACGCTGTCCGTGTAAGAGTAGGTCGTCAGAGGTACGCAGATCAAAAGGGCAAAGGCTGGGTCGAACTCCAGGGCGATATCGACGTCTCAGTGGGGCTTGATGGAGCTTTAGGCTTCGTTATCAGCAAGAAGTACGAGGAGGGCGTTTTCATTGACGGCTGGAGCTTCGGTGGCGTTCGCTTGGAGCCTGTCTTTGGAAACTTGAAGTAAAGGGGGAATTGCTACGGGAATTAGCACATTGGAAAATGGAGTTTTGTTACTTGGTTTAACAGTTCGAGATATCCTGTGTCCCTGGCCTGGACTACGCGATTTACCTTTTCTAGCAGGCGAAAGGGATTTCTTGGCTCTACTATGAGCATATTGCATCTCTAGGCTTTGTCCCTGCTCACTTAATGTTTGATAGGTTACTTGCATTACTACGCGCATAAGGCCCTGGTATTAATTTGATGGTCTGGTAAAATTTCGTTGACTTTTTCTCTGCATATTGGCGTTATTCTGCATTTTTAATATGAACTCGATTCAGAAACTCTCACGAAAATAAATGTCTCTCTGCCGTTGAGATGTGCTTTTGTAAAGTTGTTTTGCTTGCGGATCAGTCAAGGAATATCCCAAGCAATCAATAGATGTTTTCAACCCACTGTTCGTCGCCGTAATAAGAACCAAACACTTTTCTGTCCGAATAAAACCGCTCAATACCAGGCAGCTAGATACCAGCGCCAGGAATATACTAAAATGTAGTGGAACTACTCTCACTACCAGACCCAGAATACGGATCGTCATGATCCTTAGGAAGACTGTCTAAGATGGCTTCGCAGTTGGTCTCCCAGGATTTCCAGAGTTTGAGACATCCCTCCATTTCTGCTTGGATAGATGTCGAGTGCGCCACAATACTATCCACATATTGTCTCTGAGCGTCGGGATTATCCGAAGCTGCACTGATACCAATTTGCAAGTCAAGTATGTTGCTCTGCGCTTTCATCAAGCTTGCTATGACTGTTTTGTTTTTACTTTCCCTTTGGAACACAGTCTTCGGTTGATCGTCTCGAGTCATGCTAGCGATTTTTCCAACACTGGACCATAGGATTCCCAGCCGTATTTGCCGTTCTTTCTATCATGGCTATTAGCATATCTGCCTAGGCTTTACTTCATAGTGTTACTTACGACTTGTTTCTCCATGATGATACGAAGATCACCAAGCGTATTTGCGACAACCCGTGCAAATTCTTCACTATTTCCTTTATCGTGCGCTTCCAGTGCATCTATAACGCTCCAAGCAAGGGTCTTGCGATCCTTCGCCTGGATATTCACCGGACCGCCAATCGATCTGATCCAGTGATTGAACCGGAGAAGTGCTTGAAGGAGCTCCTCGTGAAGCAGTGGAGCGGGATGAGCTGATATGCCAAACATCCTCGCCGTCTCTTTGAGCACGTGGCTCCGCTGTATACCTCCCACTTCTTCTAAGGGATAACACCCATTGTATTCACTTTCCTTCATAATAGCCACATTTTTCAGCTCTTGCATTCCAAACAGTGGCGACAGAGCCCACTGCAGCGAGTGCTTCAAATTAACCTGCACTTCGGAGAAATCTAGAAGGATGATTACGAGATTGCGTAACATCCCGGATACCCCCAAGCCACCTCTAATTACGCGCAACGTATTCTTCAGCTGGTGAGCATAGATGAGCCGCTGCCTAGCGATGTGGTTCGAGGGCACCGACGAGCTCAATTGAGGGAGCTTCAACATGAGATGGAGAGTCCTAACGTGCTTGAGATTCCGAGGAACTGTAGAGGAGAGCAGCTCGCCATTATCTGCGAACACATACGATTCGCCGCGCACGAGGACTTGAAAGACTGCATTTCCATAGAACTCATCTATGGCTTCGGTGTAGATGGACTTTGCTGTCTGGAGCATAGCTGGGCAACAGCTACCTCCATCATATCTGAGTGATCTATACAGTCGGTTACGGCGAGTTCGCGCGGTTTTGCTGCGGGATGGTGGTACGACTCTGTCTGGGGCGAGATACGAATAGATCATGATTCGGAGCTCCATGGGCAGCTGCTGCAAGGGGAAGTAGTCGAGCCTCTCTGGAGACTTCGAAGGCCGAGCCAGCTGAGAGGCACGTTAGTGACTTTAAATAGACTTATAAACTTGCATTTTAACCGATCAAGTTTAGAGCTATTATCATAGGTGACATTTGGGACTCACCTCTTTCATCTCTCCTTTCCCAAACGCAAGCGCCTGGGTCTCACCTTTGCCATTTTGCCTAGATGGGACCATTTTGTCAATCTGGCTTGTTGAGTATGCGCAAAACACTGACGATGCGTGACGAAAATCCTTTAGCAAGCGGGTCGTGTCAAAGGCATGGCTTGACAGAGCCTTGTTGCTGTTAGGTGGTTGCTAGTCTGTGGATCTGAGAGGTTTGTTTTCGGGTGAGGGTGAGTGGGACTGAGGGTTTGGTAGTTGGTCGGAGCTAAGTGATTACAATGAAGTGAAGTTGCTAAGATTATCTAGCAACCGCATAGTGTGAATATATTATTTTATTAGCGAGTGTGATAATTTCCTAAAGCCGCTAAGCACTTCAAACTAAAAAAAGTGACCGGTGATCTTGGATACAGTTTAATCGATTTTGATAATCAATTTGTGCCTCGATTAAATTCCACCGGCATAGTTTAATGAGCTGATCGGTAGCGTGTGACTGACCTCGTACCTTAAGTAGCGTCGGACGTCGCACTAAGGAGCATATCTACTATCATTCTACCGAATAGACGTACGCCGATAAGCATTGGCCTCCTATAACCCAACGTAGTTCCCAATTCAAGAATTGCTTAACTGTAGAAGAACTAGCTGTTTGCATAAAATCCCCCAGCTAAACTTGCAATATTCTAACAAGCAAAACTTCTCTCTTGCGGGGAGAATGCTGTCGTACCCTTGAACGTCCGCCCACACCGAAGCGGTGTCGACGCACGAATTTTGATGTCACCCGCCCGGCAGAAATGTATGCTTGATTCAAATCTCGTAAGCCGCGGTCTTGTAGGTTGCCTTAGATACATCTATATATAGTAGGCAATAGGTCTTCTTCTACCCGTTCTAGTTAAGATTGCCAACCTGAACAGCAGCCGTTTTGACCTTGGCCAAGGGTGAACCAACGGCCGAGCTGAGGTTGAGCATGGACTTGCAAGGAAGGGGCCACTTCTGGCCCCCTTCTCGACGTCGCAAGACCCCTTCTGGCCCCATGCTCCGGCCGCCAATGCTGTTGCTGCCTGGTGCTCAATACCGTTGCTGCCTGGCATCCGCAGACTGTCTACCTCAGGCACTAATAATAGCTATCAATGTGGAAACTGAGCTGTTAGTCAAGTCTATCCAGCCTTTCCAGCGCGAATTCTTAAAGCAAGCAAAACTCCCTAAAGAGGTACTGCTAAAGAAACTATTACATTAGCCCTCAAAATGAATTCAAACTAGTCACAAGTCATAGGAGGAAAATGAATTGCCCCGTTAAAAATAACTGTCGAGTGCCACGGGGCGCGGACACGTCAGGTTGTGTAGAAACCGTAAGTATAATTACCTTCCTTGGCTGCTTTCTTAAAAGTAGAGAAAATAGGGTTTAGCGGATACTGATTATAGGTTTATATATAGACCGCGATTGTAAAGCTCACCGGTTCGGCTTAACGAAACAATGTTAAACTAAAGATTTTATATCGTCAGTGCGGATTCGGTCCCTGCGAGGTTTGGGGAGCCTACAGCTCGGTTGACCTCGGTGGAAGCTCGGCCGACGGATTAAAAGTTCGGCCGACCTCGCTTGAGCTTACCTGACCTGCAAACTCATCTGACTATAAGTTAGTTAACTTTACTTAATAAAACTTTATATAAAAGAGTAATATATGTAACATAAATATTTCTTTATAAATATACTTATAAAGTAATACTATTTTACTACTTTTAAGCTAAATTGATTAGATGTGTGAAAGTTTTTATTTAATTATAAAGTTAATAAGACCTCAGCTGAACTATTTTTGAGTTTAGGTGACCTCGTACAAGGGGCGGCCCAAAGTTTGACCGGTCATCCGAGCTTACACCGAGGTCGGCCAACCAGCAACCTCAAGTTTGAGTGCGCAGGCCCTCACGTTCCCGTCAAAGCCGCAAGGGTCCTAAGCGAAAGTTTAAAGTTAATAAGCAACTGCTTCTACTAACCACAACAGATATCTATGCCGATCCCAATTGTAAAGCTTCTATTGCTCATGGATTGGTGGATTGCGGACTTCTATTCAAGTCTCTTGGCTCTGTTCTATTGATCAAGGAACTCAGTAGTCAGAGGTACTTGATAACCAATATATATGGCTCTGAATGGGTTATATGATGCCGGTTTTGATCGTAGCCTTGTTTCAAGAAACTCAGGAAGAGTTTTGGATGTCTTTTGCTGTCATTGGAGCAAGGAAAAGCGCACAATCATTTTCTTAGAATGAAGCTAGCTTTAAAGGAAATGGCGTAAAAGTGATAACAACCTCTGGTCAATGCTGAAGCAATTAGAACACCATTTCTAATAGATGGATTTCGCAAATTTCCTTACG